>CP139507.1:286525010-286658652 GCA_021014915.2 Artemisia tridentata subsp. tridentata | reverse complement strand
TCCTATATTCAGATTCCTGAATCATAGACGATTCTTCGTCCGTGGGGTTGAGTGATTGAAGTTCTTGTTGTGATGGAAGTTAGGATTTCAATAACCTTATTATTTGCATCGGTTCTACATGGTATAGCATCCATATGGATTCTGTTTGGTACTGATGTATGCTTATGATTATTGATTGGACGTTACTAGTTTTGGTCATGTTGCAGCCTTGTTATATTGGCCTTCTATGCTCATTTATATCACTAGTATTATTGGAAGTTGAAGACGACCAGTACACCTGCGCGTATGGTTTTTTCTAGCGTAGGGGCTACTTTGGTGTTGGGTCTATCTCCATTATGGTTCACTTTATGACTTGGGGTCTCGGATTTCTTCCTTATTCTGATGTGATGTATTTGGTGACCCATTGTTTACGGTTAAGATTCAGTTTCTTGTTGCTACCTCCTGCACGTTCTGTTTTTTACTATGGTTGTCTCATTAACTGTTTCGGATTAGATGTTGTGTTTAGTGGTTATAGTGATGTTGGTTTTTCACTATCACTATAAACACATTGTTTATGTAAGGATTGTATGGCGATTGGGTAGCGGTCTTTGACTTCCTGGTTCGTCATTTGGGGAGCTTTGTGGCTAGTAAGGTGGTGTTTGTTTACTGGATTCATTCGTCCTCCTAGCCAGGCTTGTAAGTGCAGGTATTTCGCCTACATGTTTATTCATGAACCTGTTTTTGGGGTGTTACTCGTTTCAAGAGGTTTTTACATGTATGTGCGTTGTGATTGGAAGTTAGGGTCCTTAACCCTATTTTTTGGCTGTTTCAACCGACTCCATTGTGGTACATGCATATCTTTGCAATTATTTTTGTCCGTATGGTATGAAGATAGTAGTTTGTGGAAGTGTTCGGTTTGAGGATGTTTTGGAAGTCGTGGTGGATGGTTTTTTTTTTTTTTTTTTTTTTTTTTTTGGTAAAGGGGTTAACCCCGGTAAATATATAACCAAAAAATCGTTAAGTACAGATGGAATGTGGCTGAGGTACCACATTAACCTCAAGCAAATAGCTTGATAAACTAGTGCTTATGACATGCCATAAACACAACAAACCTAGCAATAATACAAGCACCTAACTAGGTATAAAAACAAGAAAAATCTTGAATCAAGCGAACGTCCCGCATCCACCCATAAGCACGAAGGGAGCAAGGCGACCCAGGAAGTCTGCCTCCTTAAAAACCCTTTCCAAGAAAAACCCATAGGGAAAAACCTTGGCGAAGGGAAAAAGAGTACAACCCTTACCTGGCACTCCCCTCGTGAAAATAACAAGCACTTGGAATCTTCCATGAATCCAGCAGTAGACGAGACCGAGGGGTTACCTTCTTGAACTTGAAGCTAACCAACTTCAACCGAACGGTAGAGACAATAACTTGAACCACTTCATCCACCTTAGCCTTCTTATGCTTAAAAAGCCTAGAATTGCGTTCCATCCAAAGGTAGTAGGTAGTAGCAGCAAGTAATAACCGAGATAGTATGCTTACAACAGATCGCCCCTTAGAAATAGGAATAAGGAACAAAAGAACATCCTCCAACACGGGAGGAACCGCATCCATGGCAGATAGAGACCGGACCTGCAACCAAACCTGAGAAGAAAATTGACACTCAAAAAACAAGTGAGCGTGAGAATCAGGAACCGTATCACAAAGAGGGCATCTAAGGAGACTTAAATCAACATTAGGCCCAACATCCGATTCCCTAAGTCTATCTTGAGTCTTCAACTTCTTCCTAATGACGAGCCACAAATGAATAGCATGCCGGGGAATACAATGAGAAAACCACGGAATATGAAACCAATCAACTTGATCAGCCCTAGCACGAAGGGATTCCCAAGCACATGCAACCGAGAAAGGTCTAAGATTTCCCTCCAAATCACGCCACAATAAACCATCCTCGGTAGCATCAATTAAATTTGGGACCGGGAGATTAACTAAATCAGGAAAACGAGAATACCAATCAGCCGGCCATCTCCAAGAACCATTAACAATCACATCACAAACTAAATCCGACAGGGTTAAACCAGCTCGAGCAATATCCCTAGCCGTGAACATATCACGAATAGGACTAAAAGCACACCACATGTCAAACCAAGCTGAAGTAGACTTACCATTATTTATTATATGCCATATAAAAGGACGCACCTTAGGTCTAATAGCAAGTAACTTACGCCATCCCCAACTAACGTCACCCAAGCAAGGAACACCCCAAAAGCTCCTACCACGAAGTTTGTAAGAATGAATCCATTTAACCCATAAGGACTCCTTATGAGTTAAAATACTCCAAATATGCGTAGTCATAAGAGCAATATTAAAATCAGCCAACCTACGAATACCAAGACCACCTTCACGTTGGGGCTTGCAAACTGATTCCCACGCTACTTTGGCCTTACCTCTTTTCATTTCCCCTTGACACCATAAAAAGCCCCTCATGAGCTGCTCCAAATCATGCACAATACGAGTAGGAAGAATAAAAACAGAAGCCCAATAAATATGCATAGAAGACAACACAGATCTGATCAATTGAAGCCTCCCCGCAAGAGAAAGGAACTTATTGCGCCAATCCTTCACCCGACTTTCCAATTTTTCCACCAGAACCTTACAATCCCTATATAGCAGCCTGGAAGATATTAAAGGAACACCTAGATACCGAACAGGGAGAGAACCTTCTGCAAATGGCATAGATTGAAGAATAATAGCTTTCAAAGCATTAGGCACATTACAAAAGAAAGCAGTACTTTTAGGAATACTTGGGACAAGACCCGAGACATTCTTGAAATCCTCCAAAGCTTGCATAATAACATTAACCGAATCAGGGTGGCCTCTAGAAAACAAGAAAAGATCATCTGCAAAGCAAAGATTAATAATTCTCTGCTGCTCACACAAGTGATGAAACTGAAAATCCGCCGAATTAGAAACCTTTTTCTGCAAAATAAGCGTTAAAACCTCCATAACCAAAGTAAACAAGTAAGGAGATAAAGGGTCTCCTTGCCTAAGGCCACGCTTACCCTTGAACCAGCCATGAAGATCCCCATTAATACATATAGAATATGAAGTAGAGGAGACACAAACCATGATCCAATCAACCATTTTGTGATGAAAACCAAAACCAATCAGAATAGACTTAAGAAAATCCCAATCAACCGTATCATAAGCTTTCTGAATATCAACTTTAAAAGCACATCTAGGCGGACCCCTCCCTATATGATAATTACGCATAAGCTCTTGGGTGAGTAATATATTATCCGAAATACGACGCCCAGGAACAAACGCAGATTGATTAATACTAACCAAATCACAAAGGGCCTCTTTAATGCGATTAGCAATAATCTTACTAATGCATTTATATAGAACATTGCAGCAAGAAATAGGCCTATAGTCATATCTTAGAGGGGGTAGACACTTTAGGAATCAAAGATATAATGGTGTGATTGATTTCCTTCAAAAGCTTACCATTAGTAAAGAAGTCCCTAATAGCACCCGTAATATCACTACCAACAACATCCCAAGCTTACTACCATGTGTTTATATTGTGATGACATGTACTCGGGCCTCTACATGATTCTGATGTTCGATTGGAGTCTATCATCGCCTTTGGAGTTTATATGATGTTTCATCTATGGTAGCTTTTTGATGTTTTGGTCTTCATTCTGGTCCACGTTTGTATGTGATGCTCATGATGCAATGAAGCTTGCCATAGGGTTTGTGTGGCAAACATTGATCGCATGGATGTTATGGTTTATGAGCTGCTTATATTGATTCGTTATAACTATTCTGTGATCATGGGTTTGCTTGTTAGAACATTCTGAATCCTTGGTGTCCAATCATGGTTATTTGGTTTGTTGTTATGGAAGTGTGGCTAGCATGGTTCGTTGTAAGGGTTTGGTGGAGCTGCTGTCTTCTCTAACCCTTCATGTGATCATCGGAGCTGCGGATTATTATGTTTACTCGTGTAAGTTCAAGTTCTATGTGGTTTCAAGACGTGTCTCATGGATTTCTACAGGGTGGTTTTTCTGGACCGCATGGAAGTTGATTTCAAGTTCTATGATGACTATGGCTAAGAGTTACCTAAGTGATGCATGTTTTTAATTCTCATTTTCACATTCACTTTTATAGTCATTATAGATTGTTAGTTTAATATGTAAGTTATAAGAATGGCCTGTCATTCTTATATAGTAGTTTGGTCTGTTGACCTTTGCTTGTAAGTGCCTATGTAACGGGCTGAGATATGGGATTTCACCCATATCCTTTGTACTTAAACGTTTTTTGGTGTAATGTATTTTACAAGGGTGCAGGATTACTCCCCTTTACCTAAAAAAAAATGGTCACACACAAGCTTAATGGCTCTAGATCCTAGCTTTAGCAACAAGAACCATGTTAGAAAGTTTCTTCGAGCTCTTCCGATGAAGTGGCGGCGAAGGTGACGGCTATTGAAGAAGCCAAGAATTTGGCGTAACATCCTATTGATGAGCTTATTGGAAACCTCAAAGTGTACGAAATGATTCTTGAAAATGACAAGGTCGCCTCCAAAGACAAGAAGGAGAAGGTGAAGTCTTTGGCCCTCAAAGCTAAAGTCACTAAGAACCAAGCTAGTGACAATAGCGAAATTCAAGAAGGAAGTGAAGACGAAAGTGATGAAGATCATGAAGAATTCAATTTGATGGCTAAGAACTTTAGGAAGTTCTTTAGAAGAGGTGGTAACTTTAGGCACGGTAACCGTTTTGGTAACCGAGGTAATGATGGTAGGAACAAACTTGGTAGAGGTCGAGGTTTTGACAACAAGGTTGGCGAAAGCTTTAGACGTGATCGTGGATGCTATAATTGTGGTGGAAAGTGTCACTTCATAAGTGATTGTCCGAAGCCTAAAGAGAACAAAGCATTCGTTGGTGGAGCTTGGAGTGATAGTGAAGACGAAGACCAACCAAACAAAGAAGCTACTTGCCTCATGGCCCTAGAAAAACTAGAGGTACCCCAAAACTCTTCTACTTCTAATAATCTTTTAAATGTTAATAAGTTGCAAAAGGAGAATGAGGAGCTAGTTAAATTTGATAAGGATTGCATGAAAACTTTTGAAAATATTGTTAACGAAAAACGCTCTCTTGAACAAGAGCGTGCTAAACTTAATGAAAAAATCTATGAACTTGGAAGGGAAGTAAAGATACTAAATCATCGCAAAGAAGTGGTTGAACCATGTAAAAGATGTGAGATGCTCACACTTGAGGTTAACTCTTTGAATGATAAAGTATCAAAACTTCAAAAGGGGTCTCTAAATTTTTCAAAATATAAGAAAAGTAGTAATGATTTGTACGATATATTGAGTCATCAAAAAGTGTCCCAAGATAAGGAAGGTATTGGATTTTTAAAACATGGGAAAACCACTTCCGAGAGTCTAACCAAACCATTAGTGTTTGTAAAAGCAAGTCAAAGAGAAACTTCAAAAAGTTCCGAGCGTCGACGCGCCAGCAGTGCGCCAGGTCTCTGAGGGAAATTGGAGTTTCATCAAATATTTCTGTAAACTCTGATATTTTATTTTGATCGAATGATAATATTTCAAAACGTCTCATTTAGAGTCGTTTTCTATGATTATGACTGTTGTACTAATAAGTAGCACCCCAATGATATTATATTCCACTGCGATATTTTGGGGGTGTTACAGATTGGTACCAGATCCATGGTTATAGAGAACCAGGTCGCATTTTAGACCTAGACTATAACCACTCCTTATATTTTAACTACTCCAATTTGCATTGCCTTACACTCTCCATGCGCTTACACTTTCCGAACACTTCTGCACAATTTTATGCACCATTATTCTATTTATATATAAAGAATATTTATACACTTGATTGACTTTTGATCACTATTTATTTATATAAAAGATTATTTATATAAACGTTTGATTGATTTTGATCTCTTGTACTCATTTCCAGAACTTCATGTCGAATCTTGTTTTTCCCCGATCATATATCTACTATTACATTTTATAATCTATAAAACTCTTTCAAGACATTGTAATTGATTACAATGGTCTCATTCATTATTATGACATTGTGAGTAAAACAATGGTCTCAATTAATTTCAAAACATTGCGAGTAATTCCATGATTAGCTAAAACTTTTCATGATCTTTCATAACATCGTTTTACACAAACCCATTACAGTCTATCGAATCCCCTCTATTGTCTTACTATACGTCTCCAAAGACGAGTTTGAACAATCATCTCATACTCATGGAACATCTACATCACCTCGTAAACCATCGCCTAAAGACACGCCGGTTGATTAGAACTTGACTTTAACATGCCGCTTTAGAACGCCTACTTTCAGAACACGACTTTATAATATCTCATTATTTTTCACTCCTTTTGGTTTTGAATAATTACGCCGTCAGGAAGGTAACGCCGAAATTTGATAGCAATGTTTACCATAATGCTATCTTTCGATTCCAAGGACAAATTGGAGAACTTGTCGGCCACCACTCTGACACCCACTTCACTAAACTACATACTGATGTCTGATAGTGAGACAGAGCCATTCGAGGACAAGGCTATGGAGTGTGAACCTAAACCAGAAAATCACTCACTCGAAGAAGAACCCTTCAGAAGACGAGGAGGAGAACCACTACTACACCTACTCCTCTCACCCAACCAGAGTTTATCACCAGAGAGCCCATCCACCACAACATCCCATCGCTAGTGACGCACATGGCACATCATGAGAGATATTACACGAGTTGTAATGGCCAACCTACAGTCTCGTTGGAGCAGAGTAAAGCTCGAGGAGCCATATAAGGATCCTACTCAATCAATATTTGTGATGTTTATTGACTTTACCATTTATTATATGTTTTCATTTATCCTCAATCAACTTTCGTAATACTCAATGTCTTTCTCATTATATGTTTATTCTCGTAAAACACGCATGCTTACAACGTAATGCTTTTCTCATTTATTGTTGGTCCTCATTCATTCTCAATTAGCATTCGCAATGCTTATTGTCTTTGTCCCTTATTGCCATTCTCATTAATTGTTTACTCTCAGTTTGCATTCGTGCTGCTAATTGTCTTTCTCATTTATAGTTTGTTCTCATTTCTTCTCATTTAGCATTCGAGATGCATATTGTCTTTCTCATTTATTTATTTTCTCAGTTATTCTCATTTAAAATTCGTAATATTTATGGACTTCATCAATTATTGTTTGATCTCCTTCGTGACACTTATTGTCTTCCTCATTTATCGTTTGCTTTCACATTTATTGTCTATCTCATTTGTTATCATTTGACATATTGTAATGCTTATTGCTTTCTCAATTCTTGTCCATTTCACTTAATCTCTCTTAACAATCATGATGTTTATTATCCTTCTTAGATATGGATTTTCATTATTCATTCTCATTTGATATTCGTAATTAATATTGTTTGTCTTATTATTATTGAACCTCATTTAGAATTCTGTATTTTAGTATTGGTCTCTTTTGACTATTAGTTTGATTCGATTGATTCTCTTGGTTAATTGAATTACTTCATGTTGATATTCTATATCTCTTCTCTTTACTATTGTGATAAATTATGATTCTTCTATTTGCATAAATTTGAGTCATTGGCTTCTCTTTTACACACCCTTTCGTTTGCTTCTTTGTTCGTACGAATATCAAATCTTTCTTTCGAGCACTCCTTGCTCATACCAGTACGAATAATATTGATATCTAAATCTATTCACTATTTTTTTTAATTCATTGATCCTTTCATTTGCATCGGTTGATAACGGTTTGTTTCTTTGTTCATACAAATACCTATCTTTCTTTCGAGCACTCTTTGCTCATGATAAGTACGAATGTTTTTAATATCTAATTTTGATCCATTATTATTATTCATCAATTCCTTCATTTGCATTGATCGATAATAGTTTGCACCTTTGTTCATACAGATATTTAATCTATCCCTTTTAAGCAATCTTTGCTCCTAAATATTACACACGGCAAAATCACATTAATATTTTTATGATTCATTAACTCTTTCAATTGTATTGTTATTTATTTATTTATTTATTTTCTTTCTATGAGTATTATTTCTTCCATGACATTGATATCTACTTCTTTCGACTATTAGTACGCCTTCGTGGTTGTCCCATCTACATTAATCATTAGTACGTATCAGGGCTTAGGAACACCCCCAGACAACAGGCTGCAAGCCGCACGAAGTCGTCAAAAGAGTTACGCCAATGTGACACGTAATCCATTAGAATTTCAGGTTGGAAATATAGTCATGCCAAAAATCTCGCCATGAAAGTACGTGATACGTTTTGAGAAACAAGGAAAAATGAACCCGAGGTACATTGAACCCTTCAAAAGTTTGGCTGAAGACGGTCCGGTAGCTTACCAGCTCTAACTTATACCATAACTCAGTAGAGTACACAACACATTTCACGTTTCAAACCTAAAGAAATACTTATCAGAGGAAACCCTTGACATTCCACTAGAAGAGATTCAACTTGACGACAAACTTCATTTTGTCAAAGAACCTATAGAAATCTTAGACTGAGAGCTCAAGCGACTGAAGCAGAGCCGTATCCCTATACTCAAGGTTCGCTAGAACTCTCGACGAATATTGGAATACACTTGGGAAAGAGAAGACCAGATGCGTCAGGAAAAATCCACATCTCTTCGCCAACAAATCATGGACATCTTACTCGAACTTAATCCTGGGACGAGATTCCCTTTAAGGATTAGGTATTGTAACAATTCACAATTTTGAGGTCATTATTTAGTTATTTAATTTTACTTAATATTTTTATTTTAAGTAAATTCACTTTTACAGATAACTAGATAGGTTATTCCGCGTACGTCGTTAAACGTACATTTAACTCAAGCCGATACCTAGCAATACTCAGTATAATTATTTTTATACATTTTGGTTCCTTACAATTATATTTTAAAATATTCCATTTTCACTTTTCTATTTTTACTTAAACTTTGTACATTTCGTGTTTTTCGCATTTTCAATCTACGTTTGCAATTTCTAAACAACAATTAATCACCAACAAGCCCAATGATCACCTAAAATATCAAAATAGGTTTTGATGTCAAATTTTAACATTTTTATAAGTATTATATTTTTACGTTGCCCGGTTTTAAGTTTCATGACTTAAAGGCTTAACATTAGTAATTACCGGGACCAAACTATACCCTGTAAGTTAATATTTATCAAAATATATCACCACACCACCTCATATCATGAGGTGGCTGGCCCTCCTTCACTCTGAAGACCATGTGTCTTTAGCTAAACACACTTGGTCTTACAATTTGACACCTAAACATGCACCTACATATATAATGCCTAAATTAACACATAGAACATGTAAATTAGTGATAGAAATTAGCCAACTCCTCCTTGCCCTCCCTCTTGCTGCCATGAATACTGTTGGGAATTACAAGTCTACACACTTTGTACTGCCAAGTCAAGACTTAGTACTGTCAAGCCAAAGTTAGAACTGCTGAAGATTATAACTAACAGTACTAACCAGTTAGTACAGCTAGAGTAAAGTGCTGATGAAGATAGTACTGCCAAAGAGATAAAGACGTGTGAAGTGATATGTATAGAAGATATCCTATGTATATTCTAAATAGTTAGAAAGATATGTATAGAATATTTGTAGCTATCTTTAAAGGACTCCTTAGCCTATAAAAGGAGGTCCTAGGTTAAGATGTTTGATACGTATGTTTTTGATAGCTTCAAGGTTGTAAACCCTAGTACTACATAGAGTACTCGTATTATTGATCTAATAATATTGAAGCTTTTTGGTGAATTATTCTTGCTTTTATAATACTGTTTACTGTTACATCATTCTCTGTTACATTGAAATTCTTCTAAGTATTGAAGAGTAGATTCCGCATACTCTTTGATAATTATTCAAAGTTTCTTATACAAGCTCAAGTGTTAGGGATCAACAAGTGGTATCAGAGCCTTGGTTCTGAAACTTTGATCTAGAAGAAACTACTCAGAAGAACTCTTTACACATCAGAAGAGATGGAACTAGAATCTGCTCAAACCACAACCACCGCAAAACTGCCCATTCTGAAGCAGGGTGATTATGAGATGTGGAGACTCAGAATTGTGCATTACTTTCAAGTGCAAGACTATGCTCTATGGGATATCATAGAGAATGGCAACTCATTCACACATGTTCCTAAAGCATCAAAATCAGAAGGTGTCACAACCACTATAATACCAGGTCCTGTAACTGCTGAAGAGAATATTCAGAAGAAGAATGATGTGAAGGCAAGAAGTATGCTGCTGATGGCTCTTCCCAATGAGCATCTGTTGACCTTCAATCAGTACAAGGATGCAAAGACCTTGTTTGCTGCTATAACAACAAGGTTTGGTGGGACGTAACGATGCAACAAAGAAGACTCAGAGGACTCTTCTGAAACAGATGTATGAGAACTTCAGTGCTCCAAGCATAGAGTCTCTTGATTCTATTTTTAACGGGCTTCAGAAAATTGTAAGTCAACTGGCTATCTTAGGTGAAACTAAGACAAGAAGATCTCAATTTGAAGTTTTTGAGAAGTCTGCCTTTTGAGTGGAATACTCATGTAGTGGTCTGGAGGAATAATTCTGATCTAGACACAATGAGTTTAGATGACCTTTACAATAATTTTAAGATTGTTGAACAAGAGGTTAAGAGAACTTCAAGTTCAAGTTCAAGTTCTCAAAACATGGCCTTCGTGTCATCTCCCAGCCCTAGCAGTACTGGTGAAGTTTATACTGCTGGTGGAGTTAGTACTGCTAGCACTTCTGTTAGTACTGCTAGTACTCAAGCTAGTACTGCTACCTTAAGTGATGCCACTATGTATGCATTTTTGGCCAACCAATCTAATGGGTCTTAGCTTGTACATGAAGACCTAGATCAAATCCATGAAGATGACTTAGAAGAGATGGATTTGAAGTGGCAATTAGCACTATTGAGTATGAGGGCAAGGAGGTTTTTCCAAAAGACTGGTAAGAAGATTACCATCAATGGGAGTGACACTGCTGGTTATGACAAGTCCAAGGTGGAGTGTTACAACTGTCATAAGTTGGAACATTTTGCAAGGGAGTGCAGAGGGCCAAGGATTCAAGAAAGCAGGGGATCCAGGAACCAAGAGAGCACCAGAAAGACTGTGAATGTGGAAGAAACTTCTTCCAAAGCTATGGTGGCCATTTATGGGCTTGGTTTTGACTGGAGCTTTATGGCAGAAGAGGAAGCTCCTACAAACATGGCACTTATGGCTCTTTCAGATTCTGAGGTATATACTAACAAAGCTTGTTTAAAATCATGTCTGAAAAACTATGAAACTCTTAAAAAGCAATATGATGATTTATGAATAGAGTTTAACCAATCTGAGTTTAATCTAGCTAATTATAAAAGAAGGTTAGGAGTAGTAGAAGAACAACTTGTCTTTTAAAAAAAGAATGAGACTATTTTCACTGAGGATATTGCTGTTCCTAAAAGAGATATATCATATAAAGACTCAGAAATTAGTGTTCTTAAAAATGAGTTAGACAAACTTAAGCTAGAAAAAGAAAACATTCAAATAAGTGTAGAAAGATTTGAAGGTGCAACTAAAAGTGCAGAAAAGATCATAAAGTGTCAGTTTCATGACAAACTCAAGAAAGGTTTAGGTTATACTGCTGTTCCACCTCCCCATACAGGGTTGTTTCCATCACCAAAGCTTGATTTGTCCTGTCTAGAGGAGGTTAATGTGCCTAAAATTGAAATCAAAGAACCTGAGATTGAAAGTTTTGAATCATGTTCTAGTAAGAGTGTTAGTGAATCTTCTAATACCCCATTTGTTAAGGAGATGGTGTCAGAGGATAAGTTAGAGAAGAAAACTGTTTTTCCTAATATTGCTAAGGTAGATATTGTTAAACCTAAACAACAAGAAAAACATGTTAGGAAATCAGTTAAGTATGCTGAGATGTACAGGTCACATAGTCCTAGGGGAAACCAAAGAAATTGGAATAATCATAAGTCCCAATGTAACACCCCCAAAATTTGATTATACTGCGGAAGACTAATTTGGATGTTACGTAGAGGATCACAGTCATAATCATAGAAAACGACTCAAAGGACATTTTGAGTGTTACTTTATTGAATTCAAATGTAAGAGGATTCCAATTGTTATAATACATCACAATAATATTATTGTTTGAAAATGACTGTTTATTGTTACACCACTGACACTAGGTCATATGCCCACTCCATGCCTCCAATTGTATGCTTCAATTACCTGAGATAAACATGCTAAAAGTCAACAAAATTATTGACTTTTAGCATGTTTATCTCAGGTAATTGAAGCATACAATTGGAGGCATGGAGTGGGCATATGACCTAGTGTCAGTGGTGTAACAATAAACAGTCATTTTCAAACAATAATATTATTGTGATGTATTATCACAATTGGAATCCTCTTACATTTGAATTCAATAAAGTAACACTCAAAATGTCCTTTGAGTCGTTTTCTATGATTATGACTGTGATCCTCTACGTAACACCCAAATTAGTCTTCCGCAGTATAATCAAATTTTGGAGGTGTTACAGATTGGCATCAGAGCTCTGGTTATAGAGAACCAAGTGTATTTTGAACACTGGACTATAACTACAAAACGGACCAGTTTACACCACACCGCCTTGAGCCCTCCATGCCTGCGAAAGATTCAACACCTTGTTTAGAAGGATGTTGCACACACACAACCCCCGAGAGTATCTCATAATGATTTTTATATGCTTGATGATAGATTAATAACTTACATTGCTATTTATGGGATTATTACAGTACTATGTCTACCTATCACACTACCCCGTCCTCCAAACCTGAGGTCGAAGATACGGCTTCATCAACTATCCTGCCAGTGACCTCTGTAACACCAATAACTCCAACTACACTGACGGACACCCAAGATTCCTCATCATCTGATGGGAGAGTTGTGTCAACATGGCGATGGTCTCCCGAACCCGGTACGGTGACTCCACCCGCACTTCCACCTCCTCCACCCACTCGGGTTTACCGAGAGAGAAGGATTAGGATTCTGCAACCATATGAACCCGAACCATTTATGAGGCCATTTAGGAGACATCCCAACGGTCCTATTCACATCCACACACCCCGAAGAAGGGTAAGAGTAAGACCAATATCACCCAACTCACATCTTAATAACTTTGGATTATCACCCCCATCATCTCCTGAGCATTATGAAGCTATCCCACTCTCTCCACCACAAAGTGCGCCCGAATTTTGGTTCAACGCATGTACCCAAAGCTTCCCCGATGCACCACTCTTTCAGAGGATGACACCCCAAGGAAACTCGCAAATTATGCCACCCCCACCGGGCTTTCCCCCTCTTAGCACCCATGAGGTCGGAGAATCCTCAGCAGCTGCAGTAAACCGCACCACTTCAGTTATGACACCGGTAGAGTACTACGAAAGCCGACTCCGAGAACTAGAGGCTCGAGTTAGAGGAATGCATGAGTTCCAGAGATGGGAAATCCAGGCACTGATGGATGAGATTGCAATGATCAAGTCACACAGGGAATAAACACCAAGAGAGAAAGATGAAGTCTGCACTATGTATAGTTTTGTGATAACCTACCAAGACATGTAAATTAATAAGCGACTTTGTAACGTTTGCTTTGTTTTGTAACAACAATGGAACAAGTTATTAATGTATATTATGGTTGTGTTTTTACTATATGTCGATGTTGATTTATATTTCTATGGTTGATATCCGTGAGTGTTGTATACAGACATGTCGTGATGATGATTTAGATTTTGTGGTTGTTGCACCTTATACATGTGTGTGTTGTGGAATGAAATCAGACATGTCATGATGATTATGAAGATTTTGGTTCTTTATGTGAAAAACCTTAACAATGAGTGTTTCGGAAGAGAACTTGATGCATGTAAAGAAAATTTTGTTGAGTGTCAACTTTTGTAGATGATGAATCACTTTGTTCCTTAGTAATCCTATACCAAGTTACCTACTTCATATGTACACATACAATAATAATTGGACACGCTGAGATTTGATTTAAATGGACACAAATGGTCATAATTTCACGTAACAACAACATATTTATGACATGAAATATACTTGAGATATTCCTGCATGGTCACAAAATGAAAAACTAAGCTTGTGTTTTCTTGTGATAATAATAGAAAATGGCCCGCACAAGAAGAGCAGTTACCCCACCAACTTCAGGACCAGCACCAGCTATGACACCCGAGGACATAAGAAAAATGATAGCTGATGGCTTGGTTGCTGCACTCGAAAATCAAGCAGCTCAAGTAGCCCGTGCAAGCAGTAATAACCGAACCACTGACGAAAGCGTGGCTGTTTCCCCACGCAAATGTACTTATAAAGATTTTATGAGCTGTCAACCAATTTATTTTAAGGGCACCGAAGGAGCCACTGAACTCGCTCATTGGTTTGAGTGTTCTGAGACAGTATTTATGAGGAGTGGTTGCCCTGACAACTACCGGAATGCCATAGTTCAAAATCTGGGTACTGAAGAAGCTTACCAAATCACTTGGGTTGAACTCAAGAAGAAAATGCTTAAAAAGTACTGCCCTCGTTCGGAAATAAAGAAGTTGGAGGATGAATTTCACCACTTGGTGGTGAAGCTTCAGCCACATTCCATTGTTCTTAAATGATTTTTTGGTGTAATATATTTTACCGGGTGGATTGCCCTTTACCCAAAAAAAAAGGAGTCGAATTGAGAGCTTACAACCGAAAATTTTAAGAGTTAGCCGCATTGTGCCCAAACACGGTGCCAGATCTTGACAAAACACTGGAGAAGTACATTGAGGGACTGCCCCAGAGTATTGAAGGAAATGTTACCACATCCAAGCCCCAGTCGCTTGAAGAAGCCATGACAATTTCACAACAGTTACTAGACCGAGAAATTAAGCGAAAGTCCACCGCAGAGCCCACTGATCACAAACGGAAATACGATGATAGGAGAACCACCTCCTACAGCAACAGTAGACACCACAGCAATCACCGTAACCACAACTACCACCAGAACCACAACAATCATCACCACAGGCAAAACCGCAGGCAGGAAGCTGCCAAGGTATATGTAGCTACACCAACTGACAGGATTGGTTACGTCGGAAACCAACCCTTATGTAACCGATGCAAGCTGTATCACACAGGACCCTGCACCGCCAGGTGTGGAAGGTGTCAAAGAATAGGTCATAAAACTATTGACTGCAAGGCCACCGACGCAAATTTACAGTATGCCACCGGTGTGGAGAAAAGGGGCATTACAAGAATCGATGCCCAAACCAGAATGCAAACCAAATCAACCCTGCTCGTGGAAGAGTGTACCTGTTGGGGGACAGAGATGCACCATGAAACCCGGACGTTGTCACGGGTACGTTTTTAATTAATCAGCATAGTGCAAGAGTTTTATTTGATTCTGGTGCCGACAAGAGTTTCGTGTCTACTACATTTGCTTCTATGCTAAACATTGCTCCAACTAAGTTAGACACCACATACGAAATCGAAATAGCTAATGGAACCCTAATAGGCACTAACACCGTAATCCGAGGTTGTACTATAATTTTGCAAAACCAACCCTTCAGTATCGACCTCATGCCTATTCAACTTGGTAGTTTTGATGTTGTCATTGGTATGGATTGGTTATCCCAACACCGCGCTAGGATAATTTGCGACGAGAAAACGGTTCATATTCCACATAATGGCGAAACCCTTGTTGTTCAAGGAGACCAAAGTAGAAACAGATTTGGCATTATCTCATTTATCAGAACGGTGAAGTACATAAACGAAGGATGCCAAGTGTTTATGGTTCAAGTAACGGAAGACAAGTCGAAGGAGAAGCGACTTAAGGATGTACCAGTAGTCAGAAATTTTCCCCAAGTGTTTCCCGAAGATCTACCTGGTCTTCCACCCGTTCGTCAAGTCGAGTTTCAGATTGACTTGGTGCCAGGAGCGGCACCAGTAGCTAAAGCACCCTATAGATTAGCACCAACTGAAATGAAAGATCTGTCCGAACAACTGAAAGAGCTGTCGGATAAAGGATTCATTCACCCGAGTTCCTCACCCTGGGGAGCTCCTGTATTATTTGTGAAGAAGAAAGACGGATCATTCCGAATGTGTATTGACTATAGAGAGTTGAACAAACTCACTGTAAAGAATCGGTATCCACTACCCAGGATCGATGACTTGTTCGACCAGCTGCAAGGATCAAGTATCTACTCAAAGATTGACCTAAGATCAGGGTACCATCAACTGAGAGTTCGTGAAGAAGATATTCCAAAAACCACCTTCAGAACACGATACGGTCATTACAAATTTCAAGTAATGCCATTTGGTTTAACCAATGCACCCGCAGTATTCATGGATTTAATGAACTGAGTATGTAAGCCATACTTGGATAAGTTCGTGATAGTGTTCATAGACGATATTCTCATCTACTCGCGCAACCAAGAAGAGCATGCTGAACACCTAAGAGCCGTCCTAGAATTGCTCAAAACAGAACAATTGTACGCTAAGTTCTCCAAATGTGATTTTTGGATCCAAAGTGTGCAATTTCTTGGGCACGTCATCAATAGCAAAGGCATCCACGTAGACCCAGCCAAGATCAAGGCAATAAAAGAATGGGCATCCCCTGCAAATCCTACAGAAATTCGACAATTTCTAGGACTTGCTGGCTACTACAGAAGATTCATTGAAGATTTTTCAAAAATTGCCAAGCCCTTGACGGAACTGACCTAAAAAAAAAAAGTACGAATGGGGAGAGAAACAAGAGACAGCGTTTCAAATCTTAAAGCAGAAGCTTTGTGAAGCACCTATTTTAGCATTACAAGAAGGAAGTGACGGATTTGTAGTGTATTGTGATGCCTCGCACCACGGTTTAGGTGCAGTACTGATGCAGAATAGCAAAGTAATCGCATATGCCTCTCGACAGCTTAAGAAGAACGAAGAAAACTACACTACTCATGATCTAGAATTAGGAGCAGTTGTATTTGCTCTTAAGATATGGAGACACTACCTATACGGTACCAAGTGCACGGTATTCACCGTCCACAAAAGTCTTCAACACATTCTTGATTAGAAGGAGTTAAACATGAGGCAGCGTAGATGGATTGAGCTACTCAGTGATTACGATTGCGAGATTCGCTATCACCCAGGAAAGGCAAACGTCGTAGCCGACGCTTTAAGCAGGAAAGAGCGTATCAAACCCCTCTGCGTCCGATCATTAGGAATGACGATTTGTTCACCACTTCCATCACAAATCCTCCAAGCATAGTCAGAAGCACTCAAAGAAGAGAATCGACCCCATGAAAAGATTTACGGTATGCCCGAAAGTAAAAATGGTTTTGTGAAGAGAGCAGACGGAATGTTATGCTTTAAAGAAAGAAGTTGGGTCCCACTCCATGGAGGTATCCGAGACCTCATCATGCACGAATCCCACAAATCAAAGTACTTCATTCGCCCTGGGTCTGATAAGATGTATCAGGATCTCAAGAAACTGTATTGGTGGCCAAACATGAAGGCCGACAACGTTGAGTATGTCGGAAAATGTTTGACTTGTTCAAGAGTGAAGGCAGAATGCCAGAGACCATCTGGGTTACTCACACAACCCGATCTTCCCGTGTGGAAATGGTAACGAATCACAATGGACTTTATCACCAAACTCCCGAAAACATCCACTGGCTTAGACACTATTTGGGTCATCGTTGATCGACTCACAAAGTCTGCTCACTTTTTACCAATCCGAGAAACTGATAAGATGAGCATCCTTGCACAGTTATATCTGAAGGAAATAGTGACCTGACACGGGGTACCGTCTAGATATGAGCACAGCATACCACCCACAGACCGATGGCCAAAGTGAAAGAACGATTCAAACACTGGAAGACATGCTTCGAGCATGTGTGATCGATTTTGGTAAAGGTTGGGATAAACACTTGCCGTTGGCAGAATTTTCATACAACAATACTTATCACGCCAGTATAAAGGCAGCCCCGTTTGAAGCACTTTATGCTCGAAAGTGTAGATCCCCTGTTTGTTGGGCCGAAGTAGGAGAAGTACAACTCACCAGACCTGAACTGATTCTTGAAACAACTGAAAAGATTGTTAAGATCAGACAACGCCTACAAGCTACTAGAGATAGGCAGAAGAGTTATTCTGACGTGAGGCGAAAACCCATGGAATTTCAAATAGGAGACAGGGTTATGTTGAAAGTGTCCACCTGGAAGGGAACAGTACGCTTTGGAAAACGTGGAAAGTTAAACCCCCGATACATTGGATCATTCAAAATCCTAGAGAGGATTGGTCCCGTAGCTTACAAACTCGAGCTTCCAGAAGAGCTCAGTCGGGTACACGATGTGTTTCACGTGTCAAACTTAAAGAAGTGCTCATCCGACGAATCTCTTGTGATTCCACTGAAAGAGATTCGACTCGATGACAAACTCACCTTCACGGAAGAACCTATAGAGATTATGGACAGGGAAGTAAAACAGTTGGAGCAAAGTCGTATTCCTATCGTCAAAGTTCGATGGAACTCTCAAAGAGGACCCGAGTATACATGGGAGTGTGAGGACCAAATCCGCGCCAAATACCCACACTTGTTCTCAGAGAACACACACAACACCACACAAACTTAAATTCCGGGACGAAATTTGAATGACGGATAGGTACTGTAATACCTTGTAAAAATCCCCGGTTATTAATAAACACTAATCACAAGTTAATTATGTATTACAGTTCACACACCCATTTTTAGGCAAAATTTTAAACTTTTGTTTACAACATTGCAACTCTGAATCAACACCCGTTATGTGATTCACACCCCAGTATGGAAATGAGCTCACACGCAACCCACAATGTCCTGGAAAGTGTACAACACAAGTTATGGATCAGTTTTGATCACACACCCACCTCAGTACACACACACCCTTGTGGGCCCCACTTTTGTCTCAAGTGGACCCCACATTGCCAATGTAACTATTATACACTCGAGTGGGCCCCACAATTGCAAGCCATTAAACCCAATAATAACACCAAACGGACCCTTAATATAACAAACATGGAGTTACTATTCATAGGCCCAACATTTAAGCCCAATCCAAACACATTATACAAACACATATATGCACCCACGATTACTTTGGCTCTTGCATTCGAAATCGGTACAAATGACATATGAATTAAAATGCATAACCTCATTGTTGATCATCAAAAGAATCGAGATCAACTTTTACTTTGATATTATACGTACAAATGAACAGTAAAATGATGGTAAAGCTTAACGATTTCACCACGACTTCTCAACGTACCCAACTTTGGTTATTTTGTGTTAAACGCGTTCTATTGATCCCAATGAGTTCCAAAACCCCTCAAATGAGTTCCCAAGCGTTTCTAGACAACTCACAAGTCACCAAACTCAAACACACGCCCTAAATGACTTCTTTTGTCTCGTTACATACCCAAACGTGTCCAACAAATTCCCAAAAATGTACCAAGCATGCGTGAGACCACCAAGGACTATTAGAAACTCATTTTCAGACATTCTAACCTAAATGCTCTAGATCATATTCGTTTCTAAGCTCACAAGCCACCGCAAACCACAATTCGATCTCCTATGAAATCTTTTGGCCACGTTAAAACTCATGTGGACACCTAAGGACTTCTCAACTCACACGAGTCTCACAAATGACTCTAATAATCATGTAACACCATCTCTAATCCCTCACAACACCTCTAGATCCTAACTCGATCACTAGTTGAGATTTGGTTACATTATAAGTCATTTTGGACCTTTTGAGCATTTCCAACCCAAACGAGCCTTGCAATCCTTTCTAAGCAACTTAGACTCACACCATCCCAACTCAACCTCCCACACTTCACTCGTTGCCTCAACTCACAAGAAACCGAAATAAAATAAACATTCTAGAAGCCAAAGCCTCGTCATTTCCCTTCTACGAAGCAATACACACTTGTAAGAGAAATTTGCCAATTCTCAAGTACTCTACTCTTTCCCCTACTCCCCTATACGTTATCCCTTAATTTTATTCTCTTTGTCTAACCTCAACTTGCCTATCTATCTTCATGTTAAATAATCTCATGCAATAGAACACTTCACGTATAACTTAAACATACACTCCAACTCACTCTGGTTCACTGTCCTACACCGAGAAGAAAAACAGCAAGAATCTAAGTGGTATCAAGCTCGTACTAGGTGCCACATGCTCCTCTCAAATCTTTGAAGTACCAAGAATTAAGCTACATCATCCTCTTGCCCTCTCCTTACTTCCACAGTCCACAAACGACCCACCTTTGAAGGTGTAGTAAGTTGTTTTCCAACACTTAGTCATTTCTTGATCACATATGATGTTTTTCCATACGTATAAGTCACCAAGGTTTTCACCTACTTTAATCCTATGTCTCGTTAAGATCATGTCTAACAAACTCACTCACACAAATCTTGATATAACTATAAACGAGTATATGAACTCTATTAACACTTAACACAACACCTAGATACTAAATATCACACGTTTAATATGTTACTTGAACATATACGAAAACTGCCTAAGTCTTTACACACAACACTCATCAGTTTTTCTCATTTTAAATGGCTCGCAAACTTGATATTTATAAGTACACAATATCAGTTTTTATTACGTAACACGTTTCTTTGGATCCCCAACAAACAAGCCACGCATGAATCACTCACTCACAAGCTCATTTGGTCACTCACACAAGCTCAAAGTTATTCATGCTCACACAGTCACACGAATACACCTAAAACACTTAATGGGCCTTAAGCCCATCAAACTGAGAAACTGTTGTGGCCTGTTTCATAGCCCACCAACCCCCTCCTCATTATGGCATAGTCCAACACGAGTCCATAAACCATCCCAAGCAGCTGGAAGCCCAGTCGGCCCACGTAAACATCATTGGGCCCTAACAGTTCACTAAAGGCCCAATTAACACAAATTTAAGCTTAACGCTCTTATAAGCTATCAAATAAGCTCACACAAGCTTTTCAAAGCTTTTGGAAATATAAAAAGCTAAAAGGAATGGTTTCATAAGCTAAAAGTGTAATTTGGACTAAAAATGCAAAATGTTCCAACTCGAGGGACTAAAACTGTCAATTTTGTAAAATAAGGATTGAAACTGCCAATACAGTAAGTTGAGGATATAAACGGAATCTATAAATGATTTTGAGTCAAATGTGTAAATTTGATAAGATTTGGACTTAAAATGAAGACTTTATAAAAAAAGGACTAGTTTTCAAACTATATAAACTACAAGGGTTAAAACTGTCAAACCTGGAAATCAAGTGCTAAAACAGTATATTCAGAATGTAAAGGGTATTTATTGACTATTTTGATATTATGAACACTAGAAAGTTGAAACTTATTTCACAAGGACTAAAAGTGTCATTTTTGAAAGTATAAGGACTAAATATGTAAATATTCACAAAGGAGTACCAAAACAGTCATTTTGGTAAAATAATGTTAGAAATGGAATATTTATCAACCAAGGGTGTTAAAATGTCATTTTTTACAACATATAAGTTATGAATACAAAATATACAAAGTTAAAGGACTAAACTTGAAATTTCACAAACTTGGGTATAAATGATCACTTTGATAAATACAAGGACCAGAAATGAATATTTGGAATATCTTGATAATAAAAGATCACATTTGATAATTGTGCCAAAAATGACGTATTTTTAAGTACAAGGACTGAAAGTGTAAAATGTCATCATTAAGGTTTGAAATGCAAATTTCTAGAAACTTGAAGGTTTATTAAGCAACTTTAACAAAGACATTAAGATGTAATAAGCTAACACCCAATCAGAACACCCAACTATATGACCTATTTATAACACATTGGCCATCCCTATAAGTTACACACAACACAAACCACCCACACCACCAAGTACTGAAATTCTCCCATATTATCCAGGTTGCGTGTTGGAGCCGTTCACCAGTTGCATTTGATATACTTACTTGCGTACATACCCTCCCATCTGAGGTGAGTTCATAGTCCCACATTTTATATGTTTTACAAACACGTGGGGAGATACATGCTACAAATCGAACACAAGTATTTTTATGTATGCTATTCCTGAATGTTATTGCATAAGACACACTGTTGCCCCTTTATAAAGCCCCTCATATCATGAACCTTAGTCACTTGCGAGTGAATGCGAATATTGTGAATAGATCTATTGGCGGTTGACAACCCATTTGTGCTAGCCGAGAGATTTCCTTTGTGATAGTCGGCAGGTAGCCAAATGCACATTATTTGAGTATTACTAGGAGAACGGCAAACTCCTACCCGAGGGCCCTTATATATCACACACCTGTTAATGTTGAGTTCATGAGACTTATGGTTGTGTTCACCCAAATTATCAAACACAAACGCTATGGATTCACTCAACAATTTTGTTGACTTTTAGCATGTTTATCTCAGGTAATTGAAGCATACAATTGGAGGCATGGAGCGGGCATATGACCTAGTGTCAGTGGTGTAATAATAAACAGTCATTTTCAAACAATGCTATTATTGTGATGTATTAAAACAATTGGAAACCTCTTACATTTGAATTCAATAAAGTAACACTCAAAATGTCTTTTGAGTCATTTTCTATGATTATGACTGTGATCCTCTACGTAACACCCAAATTAGTCTTCCGCAGTATAATCAAATTTTGGGGGTGTTACACCCAACAACTAGGAAGTGATTTTGTCATGTACAATAAGGCCTGTTTTGTTTGTGGTAGTTTTGACCATTTGCAGGATAATTGCAATTACCATCAAAGGGAAAGGATGGTATCTAGGAATACAAGGGCATCTGGGAGTACTTATAAAAGAGTGAATTACAACTATTTTCCTAAACAAGCTCACCCTAGTGCTCACAGACACATGGCTCCAAGAGCAGTTTTGATGAAAACTGGCCTAAGACCACTTAATACTGCTCACCCCAAATCAACAGTTTTTAGTGCTAGACCAATGTCATGTTTTTCTAAACCAGCACAATCAACTGTAAAGAGGCCCTTTCAAACAAGAACAACTTTACCTAACAAATCTTTTAGGCCAGCCGTTAGTATTACTAGACCAGCAGTTAGTACTGCTAGGCCAGTAAATCCAGTTAGGGAACAAAGGGGCGATGTTGTTAAGGCCTCAGCATGTTGGGTTTGGAGACCTACCAAACTTGATAGTGCATCAATTGTATTGATGCACGAGGCAGATCCAAGTCAGTAATGGCTTGGGTCCCCAAAGGAAACTAATTTCCTTATTTTTATGTGCAGGTTCATCCACAACAAGAAGAAGAAGATCCGGGCTATTTTGACAGTGGATGCTCCAGGAACATCACAGGGAACATGTCCTATCTCACAGACTTCATTGACTTTGATGGAGGATATGTTGCCTTTAGGGGAGGAGTCAGAGGAGGAAGAATTACTGGTAAAGGTACAATCAGGACTGGTAAGCTTGATTTTGAAGATGTGTACTTTGTTCAAGAGTTAAAGTTTAACCTGTTTAGTGTCTCACAGATGTGTGACAAAAAAAAAACAGTGTTCTTTTTACTGAAACTGAATGTTTTGTTCTGTCTCCTGACTTTAAGTTAGCTGATGAAAGTCATGTCTTACTTAAAGTTCTCAGAAAGAACAATATGTACAGTGTTAATATGAAGAATATTGTTCCTAAAGAGAGTTTAAACTGTCATGTTGCAAAGGCCACATTGGATGAACCAATGCTATGGCATAGGAGGCTTGGTTATGTAAATTTTAAAAACATTAATAAACTTGTTAAGGATAATCTTGTTAGAGGTTTACCTTTAAAACGTTTTGAGAATGACTAAAGTTATGTTGCTTGTCTTAAGGGAAAGCAGCATAAAGCTTCTTGTAAGACCAAGACTATGAACTCTATTACTCAGCCTTTATTCATGTTTCATATGGACTTGTTTGGTCTTACTTCTCTGAGTAGTTTAATGAATAAGAAATACTGTCTTCTTGTCACTGATGATTATAGCAGGTTTACTTGGGTTTTCTTTTTAGCAACTAAGGATGAGACAACTGGCATTCTTAAGAGTTTTATTCAGAGATAGAAAACCTAGTTGATTAGAAAGTAAAAGTAATCAGGTGTGACAATGGAACAGAATTTAAGAATAGAGTTATGAATGATTTTTGTGATAAGAAATGTATTAAGAGGGAATTTGGTGTAGCTAGAACTCCTCAGCAAAATGGTATTGCTGAAAGGAGAAATAGGACACTGATAGAGGCTGCTAGAACCATGTTAGCTGACTCTAAGTTTCCTACTACAATTTGGGCTGAAGCAGTTAATACTGCTTGCTATGTACAGAACAGGGTATTAGTAGTCAAACCTCACAACAAGATACCCTATGAACTATTTAGAGGTAGAACACCTACCCTAAGCTTCATGAGACCATTTGGATGTCATGTTACCATTCTTAGCACCTTAGATCATTTGGGCAAGTTTGATGGAAAGTCTGATGATGGAGTCTTTGTTGGATACTCTATGAATAGTAAGGCTTTTAGGGTATACAACATTAGAACCAGAAAAGTAGAAGAAAACTTGCATGTTGAGTTCTTAGAGAATAGACCTAGTGTAGCAGGTGATGGACCTAAATGGCTGTTTGAAATTGATATTGTAACACCCCAAAATATCGCAGCGGAACGATAGTGTCACTGGGGTGCTACTTCTCAATACAAAGCACAAGGTATAGAAAACGACCTCTAAATGAGAGGTTTTGAAAAGTTACCATTCAATTTATTTAAATCAGAGTTATTACATGAGGTCCCAATGTATAATAATACATAAAAGTTTTCAAAATGGATTGAATGGTAAAGGATAATAGCTTAGACTCCAAAGCATGCAAATGACTCTATTATCCATGCATCCACTATCGCCTTTCTAACCTGAGATAAACATGCTAAAAAGTGTCAACACAATGGTTGGTGAGTTCATAGAGTTTAGTATAAAATGTAAAGTATTTGAATAAAGATTTCCCAGCAAAGGCATAAAGAGTTTAAGAGTAAAGTATTTGAATAATGACTTCCCAGCAAAGGCCTTGCAAATCCACTCAGTTGCAAATTCTGCCCATTCAAAACTTGCAACCTGTGTGTTTACAACCCATTGCTAAAATATAAAATAAGTATGACATGAACGTATACGATATATGTAAGCACTTAATGTAAAGCATAACAGCAACTGAACCTCACGACTAGAATAAATAAGTATCATGAATAAACCGGATTATATTCACCAATGGCCATGAATCTGGGACCAAGGGTGGGGGTGTCAACCCGATAGTACTATCAATACCTCTCCAACGGCTCCATCCAGGAGTTAAACAGTTGCTAAGAATATAGTGTAGAATAAGTTTAACACATTAAGGCACATATCGTATCTATATTTCATGTCCAAAAGTATCATAAGTAAAGTGTATCATAAGAGTATAAATATTTTGAGTATAAAACAAATGATTGAGCATGTATCTCCCCCAAAAATAGTTTAAAACGTATAAAAATAGGGGCTATGAAACTCACCTTAGCAATCTGGATGGAAAACAAAATGAAAGGAAGTTGATAAACGTCTCCGGACAAGAAACCTGGGTTGTTATGCCAATATTTAGTAATCATTTCTAATGATTATTAGTTTATTCCATTTCGTTCTGTTTTGTTGTTTGGTTATTTGGATATCTTTCGTTTGTTGGTTCGTTAATAACGTATTACATTAATATTGAGTAGGAAAATAAAATAGAAAAGATGAAAATATTGATTAGGAAAAGTTACGTTTTAATCCCTATGGTTTGGTCAAATGACAGTTCACACCCTAGACTTTTGGAAAATGACAGTTTCTACCCTCAAGTTTCAAAAATGACATTTTCTACCTTGTTTATTTGTTATTGACAAAAATAACCCTTGATTATATTTATTTACAAAATCAACCCTACAAACTTTAATTTTAACAAAAACCATACTTATGTTATACATGATTTGGCTAGAACTTTGGACGCGAATAACTTTACGAAAACTAAATGATTTTTTGTGTTCTCAGTTTCTAATAAAAGGCAGCTAGGTCGACTTTAAACATGTCAAAGATCATAATTTATAAAATTCGTTTGGTGTTCGAAAAATAGTTCAAAAGTCGAGTAGGTACACATGTTTTTACAAAATCTAGAAAATGATTTCTTAAAACTAGCGATAGACATATCTTTGGTCTCAAAAATATTTTAACCCACTCGATGGTTTTACAAGATTTCTCTTCCTAAAATAAGTTTGATGGCTCAACTAAAAAATACCAGAAATTTAGAATTTTTAGATTTCTTATGATGGTCGAAAACTAGATTGAAACTTGGGTAGTTGGTCGAGTAAAATGGGAAGAATAAATAACTGACAAATACTAACCTAGTTGTAGCGATATGGGGCAAGATTCAAGACTCAATAACTTGTTGAATTCTAAATCATTTTCGATGATTTTTATTTCTAAATAAAGTTTGCTAGTTAAACTTGAACATGCCAAAAGGGCAGAATTTTTAGAGATCTTATGGGGTTCGAAAACTAAGCTCAAAGTTAGGCATATGGTCGAATTTTATTGAAAGTAGTTAACTGAAAAATACTGATCTAGTTTTAGCGACTTAGGCAAGATTTGGGAACTCGATATCTTTTTGAATACTAAACCATTTTACTTGATTCTTGTTTCTAATTAAAGCTAGCTGGGTGAACTAAATACATGCCAAGAATTAGATTTTTAAGAGGTCATTAGCTCGTTGGTTTTCAGGTCAAAACTTAGGCTGTTGGGTGCTTTTGGACTCGACAAAATTACAGACCATAAACCCGATTAGGTTTTTGATTCTTAAAACATTATTAATCCACTTTTTACACAAGATATGATATAATTAAATGTGTTTTAATATATTTAACATATTAGTGATGTGTTTAAACAATTACTCGAATATTATGGGTACATGTGAGTTACTGATCAAACAGAAGCAAAAAGAGAAAAGGAAAATTTAATTTGTTTGATTTGGTTTCTATTTTGTGATTATGTATTATGAATTTTAGATTGTATAAAGTAATTAAAACTGAATTTAGAAGGGATAGAATACTTACTTATGGTTTTTGGCTTGCTAGGGTTTTGTGACTGAAAATGGCTTGACCCGAATGATTATGGCTTCTTCCTAGTTTTCTGACTTCGAATGGGGTTCTATTGGAGTATTTGTGAGTGAATGAATCTGGAATAAGTGAATGGAGACTGTGTTTGGATGTGGGTGTCGTATGGGATGAATATGGGTATTTGTTGTGTTGTTATTTATAGGAAGGAGATTTAGGGTTTGTAAGAGATGATGAGGGGACATGGTATGAAGGCAAGGGCTGACAGAAAATGGTGAAGCATGACACTTGGATAGGTGGAAAAGAAAGGAGATGAAGGAGGTGATGTGGCCGAATGATCACCATGGTTTTTGTTCATACTTCTTAGCCTAGTGTAAGGTTTTTGAGGACAAGAAGGTGTGTTTGTAGGAGAAGGCTGCCATGTGGGAGTCTTTAGGGTTAAGGAACATTAAAAGATGATAGGGATTGGTTTCTAATTTGGTTGAATTCTAACTAGATGGTAACTAAGGTTCGAATAGTGCATAAGAGTATGATACTTCGTGCTTAGGTGAGGGTATCCTAGGGTTTTAGTGAGCAACTAGTTTAGTTCCTATGGCTTAGTTAATTTATGTGTTTTAAAAGTTATTCTTGAAATATATATGTATATATCGGATTATATACAATTAGTAGAAATTTGATTTGTGCATTAAGATGTTGTAATATGAGCTTAGGAAGGTTGTACTAAAGTTTAGAATTTAAGAAAAATTATGGCTTTAATAATTTATTAAGTAATAATAATTATTTGTGAATTTTTATTGAGTTAAAAGATAGTTAAATGGAATTTATATCTTTTGTGCATTAGGTACTTGTAATTTAGGCTAAAAGACTTGTAAATATATTTAAGAAGTTTAGAAAATATAGTTTATAAAAGTTATGCATAAATGGTTTGTAACTTGTGCTTTAAAATTAATATAAATGAGATTTTAATAAAGGTTTGGTAAATAAATGGTTTTATGCATAAATGACTTGTACTATAGCTTAAATAACTTGTAAACTTTATATTTTGTAAAAATATTTTAGAAATAAATTAGGGTTTGTGAAATGAATGCATAAAATAACACTTATGTGAAATTAGGGTTTTTACCGGGAATTAAATAGAATTAGGGTTTTTGGTGCTTTAGGAACTTGTACATTAACTTAGATATATTATATTTTTATGTTATGAGGTTTAGTTTTTCATATTTGGTGTTGTGGTAAATTTTAGGGTTTCCTAGAAACTCTATTCAGATAATGAATGTTTTGTTAAGGATTTATCGTAAAATGGTAAATGGTATTCTGTAATGTTTTTATATGATTATGTTTATGAAATAAACATTAGGTTTGTTAGGCAGGTCTGTGGGAG
Organism: Artemisia tridentata subsp. tridentata; assembly: GCA_021014915.2. NCBI lineage: Eukaryota > Viridiplantae > Streptophyta > Magnoliopsida > Asterales > Asteraceae > Artemisia > Artemisia tridentata. The sequence goes on along the minus strand of CP139507.1, from coordinate 286,630,081 downwards.
CACGTTTATCAATGATGTGATCTACATCACATAAGATAGGAGATACAATAAAAAAAATTATCCGTGGAAAAAGGATAATAAATCTGTAAAGTAAATAGGAAATTTTACAGGTGGTTATAGATATGCTAACAGAATCAATGAATTATGTACCAGTTGTTGCAGGTACAAACTCTAATGATTTTGCAGGTTCAAAAGACAGTTTTGATGCAGGTGTATCTAGCATGGAGACAGGTTCTAGCCAAGATCACATATTGATGCCAATATGGAAAGATGGTGGAGAGAAGGAAGATGAAGCTGTAAGAAAAGACAGAGGAGTTGATGATCAAGAGAGGCCTGAAAGCAGTGCTCAGGATATTAGTACTGCTGGGCCAGATATTCATACTGCTAGTCCACTTGAAGCCACACATGATGATTTCTTTGATGATGAAATTGGAGTAGATATGAACAATATTGATAACTCATATCCAGTTCCTTCTACTCCACATACAAGAATCCATAAAGATCATTCACTTGATCATGTGATTGGTAATGTGCAATCTGGTGTACAGACAAGAAGAATGACCAATGAACAAGGCTTTATTAGTGCTGTTTATGAAGACAAAACTCATGAAGACCTTCAAACTTGTCTGTTTGTTTGTTTCCTGTCCCAAGAATGCACTTAAAGCATTACAGGATTCAAGCTGGGTGGAGGCTATGCAAGAGGAGCTTCTACAGTTTAAGCTACAAAAGGTTTGGATACTGGTAGATTTGCCTAAGGGTATGAAGGCTATTGGTACAAAATGGGTCTTCAAGAACAAGAAAGATGAAAGAGGCATTGTGATTAGGAACAAAGCAAGCTTGGTTGCACAAGGTTATACTCAAGAAGAAGGTATAGATTATGAAGAAGTTTTTGCCCCGGTAGCAATAATTGAGGCAATAAGGCTGTTCTTAGCTTATGCTTCATTTATGGGATTCATTGTGTATCATATGGATGTGAAGAGTACCTTACTTTATGGTACAATTGAAGAAGAGGTATATGTGTGTCAACCTCCAGGGTTTGAAGATCCTGCTCATCCAGACAAAGTATACAATGTGGTGAAAGCTCTGTATGGTTTGCATCAAGTTCCAAGAGCCTGGTATGAAACCTTGGCCAAGTGTCTATTGGACAATGGGTTTCACAGAGGTAAAATAGATCAGACCTTGTTTATCAAAAGGCAAAAAGGGGATATTTTGCTTGTCTAGGTCTATGTTGATGATATTATCTTTGGCTCTACAAAGAAGGAGATGTGTACTGAATTTGAGAAGCTGATGCATGACAAGTTTCAAATGAGTTCTATGGGAGAACTCACCTTCTTCTTAGGATTGCAAGTGAAGCAAAATGAAGATGAGATATTTATCAGTCAGGATAAATATGTAACTGACATTTTGAGGAAGTTCAGTTTCACAGATGTCAAGACTGTTTAGCACCCCAATGGATCCAGACAAGCCTCTGCTTAAGGATTCATATGGTGATGATGTTGATGTTCATCTCTATAGGTCCATGATTAGATCATTGATGTATCTTACATCATCTCCGGCTCACTTCCAGCACTTCTGGCTCGCTTAGCCCTAGCTCGAAACAGCCAACTCACTTCGCCTACGCAACGAAGACATTATGTTTGCAGTATGTGCATGTGCAAGGTTGTCACACCTAAGGGTTCACACTTACATGCTATGAAAAGGATCTTTAGATATCTAAAAGGCCAACCTAAATTAGGTCTTTGGTATCCTAGAGAGTCTTCCTTTATTCTGGTGGCATATAGTGACAGTGATTATGCTGGAGCAAGTTTAGATAGGAAATCTACAACAGGTGGTTGTCAGTTCCTATGATGCAGATTGATATCATGGCAGTGTAAGAAGCAAACTGTGGTGGCAAATTATACAACTGAGGCTGAATATGTGGCTGCTGCTAATTGCTATGAACAAGTAATCTGGATCCAGAATCAAATGCTGGATTATGGGTATAATTTTTTGAACACCATGATTTATATTGATAATAACAGTACTATATGCATTATTAAGAATCCTGTTCAACACTCTAAAACAAAACACATAGAGATTAGACATCATTTTATAAGAGACAACAATGAGAAAAAGTTAATTCAGGTTGTTAAAATACACACAGATAACAATTTTACAGATTTACTTACAAAAGGTCTTGATGCTGGAAGGTTTCAGTACTTGGTTGCAAGTATTGGAATGTTAAATCCATAAAGTTTTAATCTCTTTGTGTCTTTGTTAAGTTTTGTAAAGGATTAGTTTTAGTACTGTTAGTTGCATTAGTTTGTACTGCTAGTGCAAATTGATATTGTTGAGTTCAAACTATTAGTCATAATTTATACTGTTATGAAGAAAATGCTTTGGATTGTGTTTTCTTGGTTTTGGACTAACAATTGCAGGATAAGCAAAGCAGTATGATTGAAATTAGTGATGTGTGAGGAGCAAAAGTGGTGGCTTGTGGAATGTTATGATGTTGCTTAATGCTGGTGCAACTGATTCATTATAGAGAGGGTTTAGGTATCACTTGACAAAGGTTAACACCTGAGTTGGGAGGTTCTTTAAAATCTTTTTCTTGAAATCAAACTATACTGAACATGAATTGATGGTTTTTAGTTAGTCAGATAGTAACTGATAGTAACTGATCTAACTCACTCTTTACCATTCTATCATTAATATAGTGTGTTAGTCTAAGGACATCTGGTTTAGAGAACAGCAAGCAAAAGTGAATCTAATACATTTGTGTTAGAGGTAACACCTGCCACGAGCTGGAAACCCTGTCAAGAAGGCTCTTTTAATGAGTATATCTGTTCACAGGCAGTATTTATACTGAAATTTATTGATTCTCACACAACCAGAGGTTAAATGCAACCAAACATGATTAAGTGTCTTCCTTTACACTTAATCCATTCCAAATGTATGAATGCAGTATTGTTATGAAAGAAAATTGAGTTAATACTAATGAGAAAAAGTTTTTGCAAAAAGTTTGTACTGTTAGGCAAAAGTTTGTAGTGCTAGGCTAAAACTTAGTACTGCTGGGTAACCGTTAGTGCTATTTTGGCGTAACCATTTTTTTAATTATAGTCGTTGCGATATTTTAGTTACTTACCTTTCTTATAGGGTTCCTTAATTGGATAATTCTTACTCTTTCCTTATCTTATACGATTTCCTCAAGATAAAGAAACAAATTCTTAAGTCGGACTAATTGAAACCCTAAGCATTCTTTATATAATCTCAATTGCTTTTTCCAAACGCACTTACTCTCTTCAACAAACATTTTTTTTTTGGGTAAAAGGGTTAATTCACCCTGGTAAAATTCATTACACCAAAAAGCGTTGAAGTACATAGGATGAGGGTGACTTCCCTCATCTCATTCCCTTAGGACACTTACAGACTCACATATAAGAATGACACGCCATTCTTATAACTTACATTGAACATAAACTTACATTGAACAGAAACTACAACGATTATAAAAATAACACAAATTAAATGCAATTCAATTAGACAAATCCTTGAATCTTCAAATCGTCATAGTAGAACCACAACTTCCAGCTTCAACCAATTGCGTCTTCTATTAGTATTATGCAAAAAGCATAATCTAATAACCTAATAAGAGTGACTTCCGTAGCAAATCGAACTTGAAGCATAAACATGGTCTAAGTGACCCAACCTTCCAGCATAACCGAACTTGAAACAATCTTCCAACAAATACGAGTGAAACAAATGAAGACATACAATGATCAAGTCACAATGCAACATTCCCAATCAAATTCACTTGTGTCTTCTATTAGTATTATGCATATGCATAATCTAATAACCTAATAAGAATGTAGACCGTAGCAAATCGAATTTGAAAAATAACCATGGTCTAAACGACCCTTCCACTAGACTGCCATCACTATTCGATCAACATTAGCTTCCCATGAAAATAACAAGAAGACCAGATCTGAATCACATAAAATCCCAGCAGATCGAACAGCAAAAAACTAAGGTTTATGCATTCAGTGTACACAACCATAGAGCCCTCAACCATAGCAATCTATGTACACAACCATAGGGCTGCAAGAACCCTAGCATCCAACTCCTTCGCATACCAGACCAAGAAATAAGAGTGCATAACAATAATCAGGTCTTCATGTAATACGGATCAAGGACAATGATTATGAGTACCAATAAGTTGCCAAATGCAACCAAGATCAGAGTGAGAACCAATAGTAACATAATCTGCCAAACATGTCGAACAATAGAGTAATACACCTCCTAACTTCCAATCCACATCACATCAGATCGTAAGCATAAAGAACAAAAACAGCAGGATCCAACCATGACGTAGGAATTACCATAAACGTACATCTCTCCCATAACCCTCATACATAATACGACCATCAAATAACAACCACGCAACCAGCATATAAACCCTAATATTGGGTACCATGAAGAAACATGCAGATAATCATCACAAACCCGTGAGACAAAATAGACGAATCCCTAATAAAAGGAATCCATTATATCGTTAAGCATCAGCACCGTCAATCAAAAAATCGAAACCCTAAGGATTTCTTATAGCGTATAAGAACAGCAATCATCACCCAAATCGCCTCAAAAAATATTCTATTGAGCTTCATGAGGACCGAAACAAAACCATATAAAGATCAAAACCCTACCCAACACTATAATCAAATTTTTGTGAACTAAATGGCGAATTTGAAGTTTTGTTACAAACATAACATGGTTGCTTATTTGGAGAAACCAGAGGGAAGTCAAGGCTTTCATCAGATAGTGGATTTTCTTAATGGTAGCCACATCAGGTATGCTCTTTCAGTGAATCCCACTCTCTCTGATTCTCTAATCAAACAGTTTTGGCAGACTGCTACTGTCAATTCACTTGATAATGGAGAACAACAGTTAATTGCAACAGTTGATGGCAAAACCTTAACTACTACAGTGTCATCTGTTAGAAGACATCTCAAACTAGCAGATGATGATGGTATTAGTTCTTTGCCTAATACTGAAATATTTGAAACTCTTTCCAGGATGGGGTATGTGTTAGATTCTGCTAAATTAACTTTTCAAAAAGGACACTTTTCCCCTCAATGGAGATTTCTCATACATACCATCTTACACTGTTTAAGTCCAAAGAAAACTTCTTGGGAGCAATTCAGTAGCAATATTGCAACTGCTCTCATTTGCTTAGCCACAAACAGGACTTTTAATTTTTCAAAATTGATTTTTGATGGTATGGTGAAAAATGTGGATAGCAAATACAAGTTTTTAATATATCCAAGGTTTATTCAAATATTTTTGAACAAGAACAAAAATCTGCTTCTATCTCACAAAACTGTTTATAAAACTCCTACTCTTACTCAAAAACTTTTTAGTAATATGAGGATGAGTTCTAAGGGTTACAATGGGATAGAAGTACCACTCTTTCCAACAATGCTTGTTCAAGGTGAAAATATTCAGGGTAAAGGATCAACAACCCTAGTTGAGTCCCATCACACACCCCCAGTTGTTCCATCAACCTCACTACCACCACTCTTACAAACATATAGGAGAAGGATCAGAAAGGAATCTGTGGTTCCTCAGCCCAGATCTCCTACTTTTACCAATGTAGCAGATGAGGTTGTCCCCTTGGATGAGGGTGACAGAATGGAAATGGCTACCACTACTGTCTCAGGCTTAGAAGGTGGACAGGACAATGGTAACATTGATAATTCCTAATCCATGGATCCACCCAGGCCCAGTGATTCACCTCTCCCAAGAGTTAACACACTTGGAAGTGATGAGGGCATTATGAAACTTAATGCATTGATGGATACATGTACACAATTGTCAAACAGGGTCACCAGCTTGGAAGATGAATTGAAGCAGACAAAGCAATTATATGGAGTTGCTCTTACTAAAGTGATCCAGAAGGTGAAGAAGTTCCAGCAAAAGGTAAAGTCCCTTAAAGCTAAGAGAAAGGCAAATATAGTGGATTCTGACAGTGAAGAAGATGATTCTGATGCTGATTTGGAGGATCCTTCCAAATAGGGGAGGAAAATTGAAGACATTGATGCAGATCCTAACATCTCATTGGAACAGGATGATGTAGAGGATCAGGGGAGGTTTGATCAGAATATGGGGTTTGGAGAAGGTATTGATGCTGCTAAGACTAGTTTGGTTGTTGACAAGGTAATTGAAGTGGCCATGCTAATGGTTGATGATGTTGATACTGCTGAAGAAAATGTTAGTACTGCTGGTGCATCCATTAGTAATGCCATTCCTACACAGCCTGTTGCTGCAAAAGATAAAAGAAAAGAGATTATGCCAGAGCCTAAGCAACCTAAAAAGATCAAGAAGAGTGTTCAAATTCAGATGAGTTATGATCAGGAAATGGCTCAGAGAGTGCATGAAGAAGAACAAGTTAGATTGGTGGAAGAACAGAAGATAGCCCAATTTCTTGAAGAACAAAGACTTGCAAAAGAGTTAACTAGAAAACCGAGAGAATTCTCTTAATGATTTGCTTGAAGTAATTAGAATGAGTCAGAGTGCTAAAAAGGCTGCTTCAAGAAAGACTAAACCTCCAACTTTAGCACAAATGATGAAGTATATGAAGGAGTATTTAAAGAATCAAGATCATTGTACTCTTAGTCAACTGAAGGGCAGACCTTATGAAGAGATTGAAGACTTGTACAACAAGGCTTACAAGAAAGTTCAAGCTTTCATTCCAATGGATACAGAAGAAGAGAGTAGAAGAAGCAAGAGAGCAGGTATGACTTTGGAATCAGCATCTTCTAAGAAACTAAAAGTCAGTGGAGATCTACCCTCAGCTGAAGAACAAGAAGAAGAAGCAGAAAATTTGACTGAAGAAAAGCTAAAGTAGATGATGATCATAGTTCTTGAAGAATGACTAAATGTTGAAGCTTTGCAGACTAAGTATCCAATAATAGATTGGGAAATCTATTCTGAAGACAAGAGAAAGTATTGTAAGATCATCAGTGTTGGTAATCATACTGAGATATATCAACATTCTGATGATATGCTTAAGGCGTTTGACAGAGAAGATTTGGTGAAGCTATGGAATTTGGTCAAAGAAAAATTTAGCTCAGCAGAACCAACAGACAACAAAGAAATTTATATGCTAGTGGAGAAAGAGTATCCACTGTCCAGGGGTCACTTTGATGTTGGCTACAAAGCTTACAGTAGAAGAGAAGACAGAGATGGCAAGAGAACTTCTAAGGAAAATATTCTTACAGGCTGAAAGAAGATGAAGTGTTTGGAAAAATCCTCTCAAGGATGAAGATGTAATTCAAGAAACTTGATGATTTGGAGGTAAATCACAAGTTTAGGGGAGGATTGTTGGGAATTTCAAGTCTACACACTTTGTACTGCCAAGTCAAGACTTAGTACTGTCAAGCTAAAGTTAGAACTGCTGAAGATTAACTCTAACAGTACTAACTAGTTAGAACTGCTAGATAAAGTGCTGATGAAGATAGTACTACCAAAGAGATGAAGACGTGTGAAGTGATAAGTATAGAAGATATCCTGTGTATATTCTAAATAGTTAGAAAGATATGTATAGAATATTTGTAGTTATCTTGTAAAGGACTCCTTAGCCTATAAAAGGAGGTCCTAGGTTAAGATGTTTGATACGTATGTTTTTGATAGCTTCAAGGTTGTAAACCCTAGTGCTACATAGAGTACTCGTATTATTGTTCTAATAATATTGAAGCTTTTTGGTGAATTATTCTTGCTTTTATAATACTGTTTACTGTTACATCATTCATTGTTACATTGAAATTCTTTTAAGTATTGAAGAGTAGATTCCGAATACTCTTTGATAATTATTCAAAGTTTCTTATACAAGCTCAAGTGTTAGGTATCAACAAGTACCAAGACCCCAAACACCATCACCATCAAATTTCTTGGCTAGTTTATGTGCTCATCTTGAAGATCTAGTGCTCTTTCATCTTGATTTTTCTTGTGTTTCCATTCCATTCTTGTAAGGAACCACTTCATACTCTCCTTTTCAAATCTGATATCATTTGTCTTTTATGTATTTTATATGTTTCATAAATTTATTATGCTTGTTTATACTTGGTACATGCTTTGAATTACTAGAAATCATTAGAGGACTAGACATGCAAAAGTGATTTCTGATCAGGGGTAAAAACAGAATTAACTACACTAATCAGTGGACTTTAGACCTAAACTAAAAATATTGGCTTAAAGATCTATGTCTTGTGGTCATTTTTTCAGGTGGCACATCCAGTGATGACACCCGATGATTAAACTAAAAATGTTTTCGTGAAACATGTCATATTCTGAGTAACAGATTTGTAACATATAAAATTCATTTTTTTGAGTATAACCAACTGTTTCTCAAAGAATGAAAGTGGTAGCTAACATCTTAACTTAAACGTGGCCGAAAAATGGGGTTAAACAGGCTTGTAGAACTCTAGATATCGCATTTTTCCCAGGACTGTTGTGATGCTGTTAAAATCAGAACTGGGTAGTTAAGGGTAAATTGGTAATTTCACTACTGTTAGCTAATTTTTGACTTAGTGGGACCCACAAATCTAATTAGTACACTCAAATACCTTTCCAGCGATATAAAGAACATAATTTTTTGACTTACGGTTTGCGAGTAATAAAATTTTGAAGATAGACATGTTTATAAAATTTCTAACAGCTTTGGACTTAAAATGTGTAAAAAGTTATTAACTTATAAAAATGAACCCTTGGACTATTAGAAACTTGTCAATTAACACTACTTGACCATTTTTACATAAAAACCGAAGTGGTAGGACCCACTATCGGAAATAGACCCGTAAATCCTTTCATAGACTAAAGAAACTTAAGAACGACTAATTTTAACTCATGACACATATTTGGAACCCTTAAATTTGGTCTTGAAACATTTATTATATTTTGAACTCTTTGACTTAATTTGAACTTTTGAAGTAATTTGAACCCTTTTGACTTAATTTGAACCCTTTTGACTTAATTTGAACCCTTGGACTTAATCGAATCATTATGTACCAAGCATAATTTAAATAATAATCTATAAAGCATATAGACATACTTACCTTATTATTTTAGAATCTGAGACACGCGTATATGTCTAGGTTGCTCGTAGAACACTTGCGGTTTATTCATCACTACTTTCACTTTGATTGTTCACTTGGCTTTCGGTGAGTTCATAGCCCCAATTTTACTATAATTGTTTTACAAACTCCGTGGGGGAGATACATGCTATATTTACTTACGATCACAATCTTTTGAAACTGTATGCTTTCCTGATACTATTATTGCCTAAGTGTTTCCCTATAGCCTGAAAGTCCCTTTAATCGTGAAACCGTTAATTACATGCGTGTAAACATGAATGCCGTGAATAGATCTATTTGGGACTGACATCCCCTACATTGGTATGCTGAGTGCGGCTACCATGTGTATTGTATTTGTAAATTCTAGGTAAATTGGCTATTACCTATTGACAAAGGGCATATTTATATTCTTTTTGAATATCCATTGATGCGTTAAATTTTGGTGTCATGAGCTTAGGGCAATAATAATTGTTATGACTTTGTATTCGTTGCAATGTCACCTTTTTACAAACTGATATATATTGTGATCAACTGCTTATAGAAACTCTATGGATTTTACTCAACCTTTGTGTTAACATTTTTAGCATGTTTTATCTCAGGTCCTTAAAGTATTTGGCAAGCACGAAGTCGCACGGAGAATGTTTTGATGGCTTGCATTTTGTTATCATTCGATAAACTCTTAAAAACCTTTATATTTACGTATTGTGTATTCTAAAACTACTTGGGACCTCTTGTAAACTCTAATGTTTTATTCTGATCGAATGATAATATTTTAAAACGTCTCATTTAGAGTCGTTTTCTATGATTGTGACTGTTGTACTAATAAGTAGCACCCCAATGATATTACATTCCGCTGTGATATTTTGGGGGTGTTACAGTAGGGGATTCCAAGCAATTGACATCTTCTCTTTTTTAATGCTTCTTCTTTTTCATTAACAAAATAAGATTCTTTGTTCAAGATTAAATAATCTTCAAGCTCATTTGTGTACCCTTGATTTTCAAGTCTTTCCTTCTCTTGCAAGGCTTCAGTTTTTCTTTCGCAATCTTCGATTAAATCCTACCAATCGTAATCTGCGAAATAGATATTATTACCAACTCGTTTCATTCCTGGTAAGTTGCCGCCATTGCAAACCCCGTCTTTATCCCAATCACAAGTTGGCCATATCTCGTATCCATCCTTGAAGCGAATGGGTTTGCAGGTGTGTTCTAACTCACTATCTTCCCATGGTTTATCGAAAGCCCATGGTATTTGGTCATTCCATTCGTAGTACCAAGTATTCTTAAATTCTTCATAAGTTTTAAATCCTGGTAAATCACCTGTTAAAACCTCTTCATCAATCTTCAAGAGATAATTGAACTATTTGAATTTTTTGCACAGAGGTGTCTCTTACTCAAACAGGTTTGTTTCAATTCTAAATAGTTTAGCGACTTCTTCAGTTAGTTCCTCTTCGTCGTTTCCCATTATCCAGTAAGTCCAAAGTGCGCTTTTGAGAGATGCACTCATTTTCATTGAGTTGCGAAATTTAGAGCTAAGCCAACAGGTGAATTCAGGGTCTGTCTCATATCGTTCTTTACGACCAAATTTGTCCAAGAATTTTGTTTTAAGTTCAATCCAATTAGTAAAGGGCCCCGAAGGCTCATTATCCAGCCAATCTTTCGCAGCTCCAGACAAGGTAATTGGGAAGGCTCGAAGCATTAGTTGTCCTAAGTCAACGGCGATAAGTGTATACGCGTCAACAATCCAAAAGATCCTTTCAACATGGATAATTGCGTTCTCAGTGTCCAATCCATGGAAAGCGTTTTCGCGTAATTCGATAAGAAGTCGCCCCTTCAGCTCGTATTTAGCCTCCTCATCATACTTAGGCACATCAATTCCTGAAACGTGGTTATCACGGGTCTTAATCATGTGTTCCTCCATAGTAGGTTACGTCATTGTTTCAGTGATTGGTTCTTCACACTGAGATTCTTGATCAGAAAAGTAATCGAGCTCTACCGAACTCGAGCAATCAAGGCTTGTTGTGCGGAAAAGTTTCCTAAGCGGGAAAGCTTGTTCAGGTTCTTTGTAAGGTTTAACGAGGTCTTTATAGAACTCCTGGTCATGCATTTCCTGAAATCAACACAAAAGCATCAGTAGGATAGGTTTGAAAAAGTATAATAACAAAAAACTAATAACGAAAACAGAATATGAAAAAAAATAAAAGTTGCTGATATCTACAGACGATACGCCATATCCAGTAATCCAGATACGTCGTATGTTAACTTTTTTAAAAACACTCAGACTTTTATTTTATAAAAATTATACGCCGTATTCATGGTGATCAATACGCCGTACGTATTAATTTTTAAATACGCTTATATATATAAAAATAAATACACCGTATACGAAGAACGTTCGTTACGTCTCAAAATACAAGCTTTTTGATATTAATGCGCCGTATCGACAAAAATCGATACGTCGTGTTTCGTTTATTTAAAGAATTCGAATCTATATTTAATAAGTAATAGATACGTCGTATGAGAAAAACTCATGCGCTGCATGGCATTTTAGGGTTTTGAAAATTTTCCAATTAAAAACAGAATACGACGTATCTAGAGGGATAGATACGTCGTACTCGAATTATTAAATAAGATACGCTGTTTATAAGATAAAAACGCAATACGCCATATCTAAATAAATAGATGCGCCTTATCGTTTAGTTCAGCAAGTAACAGCAAATAGTAACAATGTAGAAAAACAGAAAAAAAAAAGGAAAAATAAACAAAAATACAGAAAACAAACAAACACGAAAACAAAAAATATGCAGAAAAGTACAATGGATGCAAATAATACAAATACACAACAAAGTTAGTAAATTAAAAACAAAAAATTAAAAACAAATTACGTTAATTCTAAATTAAAATATTAACAGATATTCAAGTATTAAACAATTCACTCCCCGGTAGCGGCGCCAAAAACTTGATGCGTGCATATATCATTGTAGAATAGATTATATTATAAAGCTTTAAATTTATATTTAGCCGACTTATCCTATAACACACACTAACGAGCAGTGTACCCGATCAATGTAGCTAGTTGGTAAGTAGAGTGTCGAACAATAAGAGTGGAATGTTAACACCTAGATATCTATCAATATTTTAATCCTAAGTTAGTTCTAATAACCTAATCTAACGCAAGGGGGTTTTTTCGCTTGAGAGACTGGCACAATGTGTAGATTAAGTAAACAATAAACAAAACAAGGGAACGAATGGCACACACGTACACAGATAGAAAACAGATACAGCTAAGAGGCCTGGCCGATAGTAGGAAAACTTGTCACATGTTTAATTGCTTAGCTGTATAAGATGAGTGCAAAAATCTATTCTCTCTCAGTGGAGTCTTAGTTACACGCGTGTAAACACTTAATGATTACTAGGTTTATGTATTATTTATCCCTTTTACAGGCTTACATTAACTATGCAAATGATGTTAATGAAGTAATTGCGCGAGCCTACGTTGACAAGGCGCGATAAATCCTAATATGTAATCAAAGCACATGCATAAAGAAACCAAATAAACATCAAATACTCTTTATAACAGCTGGAAACAATTAAGTTCGATCAAATAGTGAAAAAGACGCTAACTCAACCATTAACAGATTGCTAATACAAGTAAACGAGTTTTCCTATGAATTAAAGTACTAGAAGGACCTTCTTACTGCTCTGAATTCGTCCTTAGGGTTGTGTCTTGTGCTGCCAATTCGTCTGCTTTTCTCCCTTGGTATGTGTCACCGAATGTGGCTGTCGAATGGGGTATATATACTTTCTGTTAGAAGGGTCGATACGGCGTATCAACTAAGTTGATAAGGCGCATCTAGGTAACTTCGCGGGGGGTCCAAGATTATAATATTCAGGAATATTCGTACACCGTAATAAGATACGACGTACCTTTAGTCTTCATGCGGCGCATGTTCTTCAGTATCTTGGTTTATCTTGGTGAAGTCTTGAGATTGATGCACCGCATATCTGGAGTGCAATACGGCATATCTGGAGTAAAACAAGTCAGATCTTTTCATTGACCAAGGTTTCATATACGGCGTATGGGATAATTCCATACGGCGCATGCTTCAAAGTCAGGCAAGGGGCTTCATATTCGTTTAAGTCTTTATGTATGGCGTATCTGTCTAGAATGATACGGCATATCTTCCTTCAGTTCAGTAGACTTTTCCAACTTGATCCATTTTGCTCCAATTTACGTCCAAAATAGCTAACTTTCACCAAATGCTTGTTTATAACTGAGAATTACAAAAGTAAGCGATTAAGTATCGATTCTCATATAAAATAACATAAAACAAGCGAATAACATAGGATAAATGATGCCAATAAAATGTACTTATTTGATATCATCACCTCATTGACATCTTGCAAAGGAATGGTGACATTAGCACCGGCTACACAATTCTCGTTTCTCATCTCCAAAATCTTAACGGTCTTCTAAAGTGTTTTATCCTTAAACATACCCGCAAGAGATAACGGAGTAGAACCTGAATGAGTCCCCATTTTTTGCACATTCTTCCCGTCTACACTTGTTGCATGCGCATATGAAGAACTATTAGCAGCCTTATCTTGAGTAGCATTAACACACTTACCACTCTCCATGTTCTTAATCGTATTCGTACAATTATTCAATATAGAATTAGTGTCTTCATCACCTGAAGCACCCTTATTCTAATCTCCTTTCCCAGCCAACTCATCTCTTTTATCCCGCAACATCCCACCTTCTTTATCCCTCTCTCTCGTAACTCCCGTCCTGAACTACACAAGTCAAACGACCCTCAAACCACCAACAATTCCACGATCAGAAACCAATTTTTAAACACACCCAAAACGAGAAACTTCAAACATGTATGCACAAGATGACAAAGGATAGATGCATGCAGTAATATTGTGTAACGATTATCAATAAAACTTGAGTAACCCAAATCAGTAACAAAGTGTGATAGTCCCTACAAAGAGCAATCAATAAATAAATATACTATCCACCGACCCACGATTGATATCTATGGATTGAAACAAAGTAATTTATATTGATCGACCAATAAGGTTATTCAGGGAATCGTCTTTGTAATTCACACGGATTGATCAATTCAAAGATGAATCAAAGTGCGGTCGTGTTTTCTTTTTTGTCGCCACACAGAGAGAGAAACAACTAGGGTCTTTTTTTTTATTTAATACCCAAGTCAAATCTTTTTTTGCTAAGAGTCGGGGAAGTGGATTTTGGGTGCTACTGATACTTATTTGATTCTGATTTGTACAATGTTTACTGATAAGGACGGGAAATCGAAGACGGGTTTGCTGGAAGAATGGGGAATAGGATTGCGGCCCCGAGGTTGTTGAAGCTGAATCCACTTGATTTACATAGTGCTGGAGTAAACAACAAGTTCCGTGGTGCTCAATTCTCTTGGGTGTGAGCACTTTCACTCTTTTTAATGTGCTAAATTAAATTAGTGATTGCAATATCTGGTTCATGCATCTCTATGGTTACACAGAGTTGTTCTTTTTGAACGAGTAGTATGCTCGTATATCCCTTATGCTGGTTTAGGTTGACGATCCCATGTTTACATTTTGCTCGCTTAGTTTAGATATTGCAACGTCTTGCAAGAAATTTATAGCTTATCCAGATTTGTATGAAAAGTAGCTACGCTTGCAGAGTGCTTCTTTTGTTTAAAACAACGATATTTAAGCGTAATATATAACTTGATAAGAATGACAAAGCTAATATATAATTGTATCAAGGCTATGTGCATTCAACCATTTAATGTCGGATGTTATGGAATATTTTTGACGCTGTGATGGATTGTTTGAATCATCCATATGTTTAATAAATTGTTTTTTATCATTTGGTTCGCTGGAACTTTGGATTGATTTTGGGTGTTTTATACAACTTGATATAGGTTACTGAAGACGGGAAGCAAGAGCGTCACCTTGTGGCTACAGTGGGAAAGTTTAGTGTGATTTGGAACTTTCAACAAGTGAAGGATGGTTCCCATGAATGCTACCAAAACTAGGTGGGTCTGAAGAGTTGCTACTGCTACAAGATAGTCCCTAAAGACGGCTCAATTGTGGACAGTCGTTTCATGCACGAGAAATGTGGAGTTTGAGAACACTCCTTAGATCGTTTTGAGCTCTAGGGAACATAATAACAAAGATAATAACATACAGCGGAATAAACAAAACATCAATTGTTAGTATGAACAAGGTTTTTCCTAATCAAGCCTTCAATTTTATTAAAACGTGTTATCTAATCTATAACAAGGATAAATATTACTTGATATTGAGGCTAACTAACATAAACCCTAGACATTTTCTATGACAAAACGCCTAGAAACACACACACACTTTTAGACGTCTACATCTTGTCTAGAATTAATTAACTCAACACCCTGATGTCTATTTATATACTAGAGACATCTAGGGTTTAAAAGGAAAACACTCCTAATACAATAAGGAAACTAAATATTCTTTTAAGCATATCTTCTGGAATCTTCTAAAAGTTCTAGCTTTTTTTAGTTTCCCTTCTTGTCACTTTAAGTCCTTCATGTTTCATTCTTCATGTTTTGTATCATCAAATCAATAAAACCCAACAATCTTCCCCTATTTGATGATGACAAAACAAACACATTCTTGTACAAACTTCCCTAGATGAAGTAGAGAAATTGAGATAATTAAATCTCACCATGAATGAAACAATCTTGTCTTCCCCTTAATCCATGCCATGCCACTCCAACATCTCTTCCCCTTTTTGTTATCAACAAATAGGGAACGTATGCAAATATGATCTTTACCACTACAAACCAATACCACACATCCAATCCATCATTCGAATGTCTCAAATTACCCTCCATGAAGTTTTCCGAACTATAAATGAACTTGAAACAGTAGAAATCTAAACCATCAGTAGTAATACTGATCAACAGTAGTAAGAATCAAAAACTTCCCCTCGAGTGGTGCATGAACATCAAATGATTAAACACATCATAAGAATAAGCTTCCCCTGAAACCAATGTGTTAATCATCTTCATGATTCTTCAAATCTGTAGGCTCCTTGTAATGATCACTAATGAAGAAAACTAAGTATAACGAACTTGATGTAGAAGTAGAATAACCCAAACTTGTGTCTTATGTCTTGTGCTACCCACGTGACTCCAAACTTATATGAAACCAAAAATATAAGTAGATTGCAACCTCTTGACAAAATCCTCATCTTCAATGAGACACTGAGCACTACAATGTAACTCCTTTAAGTGATAGCAAAACCATCTTGCTAGATATGTCAAGTCTTCGTCACATCGTTTCTAAGCACGACAAGTTATCTTTAAAGTGTAACAACCACTTTAAGATATGATAAGAACACGCATATGTGAAACTCAACTACACCATCAAATAAGTTATGATCAATCGTCTTCGTAATTACATCTTCAATAAAAACCCAAAAACGAGCCTTTTAAACGTTTACGAACATTTAAAACTAAAACCATCATCTTCTGTGTGTGTTTGACAATACCTCGTATAAAAACCAAATCCATGTAGTTGATGCTTCTTCCCCTTGTTTAATTATCTTCTTGAAGCCAATCAACATGAACCATATCTTCCACATAATGAACATGAACCCTTTTCTCATACTCTCGTTATAATTTGTAAAGCAACCAAGCAACTACGAGAATCTTAAGAATTAAATCAAGCACGCAAGCTAGAAGGTCACATGGAAAATTAATGAAAGCTAGCATGTAAGCATCACCCAACACATGTGTAATCCATCTTCAAGCAGCACAAATCAGATAGCTAGCAGTATTAATAAGACATTGTAGTAGAAACTATGCGTAGCAGTACTAACTGAAGTAGTAGTATAAACGAAAAGTGTAGTAGCATAAACTTACGAAAGCAGCACTAAGTTCGAATTGAGCAGCTGTAATATTTATATGGGGCAGCACCAAAAACTCCAACGAGCAGTAGTAACATGTCAACTCCAGTAACCTCAGAAAACAAAACATGAGTAAGATTACTAGGTCTACTCTCAACAGCAGTTGATCACGTAACCCTAATAACCTTATGTGACTGAGAAACACCATTGTTCAATTCCCAGGTTTTCTATCACTCAGACCTGATATGCATGAACCCCAGTCAGGTAATCGATCAATATTCTTGACAATTCATAACCACGCTCTTTTGCTATCAAAATTAATTAATCATGCAGCGAATATAATATGGAATTAAGCACCGACCCATGATTGATCAAAAGTTAAGAAAGAAAACTAAAATCGGATATAATAATCGAGCCCCTATCAATTAATATTACGAGGTTACATTGTTGAATCAGCCAATCAAAATAGATTTAACTCAGACGTACCATGTGCAAGATGACAATCCTTATTAACATATCAACTGATAACATGCACTAGACGGCAATCAGATGTCAATATGAAATCCACTCCATCGAAGAGAAGAATATAAAACCTTTAGCGAATATTAGAACTTTATAGCACCAACCGACCCACGATGAGAATGATAATACAAGATTTATTCTTGATGCATTAGCCAATCAGACTTTGTCGTCACAAAAATAAAACAGAAAAATTTATACCTGAATAACCCTTTTAAAAAAAACAATCATATAACTCTTTAAAACTGATTCGTGTATTACGTGGTAGAGTAAAACAACTTAATACAAACATTGTAATAACATTAACCACGCAGCTTCTTGAAACCCTAGAAACAGTAGCAATATCAACGATTTGCATTATTAACAATAAGAATTAGGGTTTGCGTCAACTTTGCATAAGAACCAGTGAAACCCTAATTGCAAATCGATTATATCCAATCCAAATCTGCTTTTCTTTGACTTCAATGATGAATCAAATCAGTAGTATAAGGAAATCATTCAAAATCGAAACCCTTTGAAAGAAAACCTAAAATTCGACCAAATTAAATTTTTCTGCAGCAGACTTTTAGAAAAACTGTATCTTTTTATTGGTTGCTCAGATTGAAGATCCCTCCAATGAAAATCTTCTTTGATGTATAGAGAACCTCGAGCAAAAATTTCAGCCCGATCCAACAGTTAACAAATTAGCTATCTCATTTTCAAAACAGCACTACAGAAAGTTACGAAAATTGAAACCAAATTCGATTTTCTTCTTCATTCTTCGACTAAAAACTTGTTGATCCCAGTTAATCACTTGATCGAATTCTTTAGCTTGTAAAGATTTAGTTATCTTAGATAAATCTAAAACAACTAAGGTATAGAAACTAACTTGAGACTCTATTAAACACAATGCGGAATATTGTATTTAATCTTAAGAAGAATAGTGAATAACGAACAGTTGTTTCTCACAAAACACTTCAATATATTTAATACGAATACTCAAAAGTATTAGGGTTTACAACCTTGAAGTTAATCGACTCTATATTAATTACTTACTCTATGCCCTAGGACCTCCTTTTATAGGATAAGGAGTCCTAGTCGGCTTACAATGACTTTCTGCACAAGATAAATCTTTTAGAATCTTTTCTATAATTATCTAACCGACTATACAAGTTATCACATAAGCAGTAGAAACAAAACACTCTAGCAGTTGTAACTTAACTCTAGCAGCAATATCCTTCTAGTAGCACTGGTAGTAGTAACTACTTAAAGTATTTTTCTATTGAGTCTTCAGCATCACTAGCAGTAATAAATATGCATAAGTAGTAGTAAACTTAATACCAGCAGTAGAAACAATACTTAAATCATTTTTCTTTTTGTTAACCTGAGCAGTTGTAAATATGCAAGCAGCAGCATCTCTAAAACCCAACATCAATCATTGACTGTATTTGTGTTGCATGTACCCTAGCTTTCTCTTCTTATTGTAACCTTGCTGCTAAGAGTGCATCTGCATCCAACTGTGCTTCAGAAGATTCTTTTGTTATTATTTACTCTTCCATGAATCTTGCAACTTCAGCTTCTTGTTCTTTCCTAGCTATCTCAGCATCAAAATCCATCTGTAACTGAGTTCTTTTCTTCACTTTGTTTGGTTTCTCAGGCTCATCCTCAGTCATGATAGCTTTTCCTTTGTCAACTCTTTTTCTTCTGGCATAAAATGTAACACTGGCAGTTTGCTCTTCGGTAGTAGTACTAAACTGAACCCTCTTGCTAGTAGCAGTATCTGGAGAGACTTCTTCAATATTCAACAACTGAGTACCTTCATCCATATTGACAGTACCTTCTTCAATATTGACCAGCTCAGTAGCTTGTGGTTCTTCCTCCATGTTTCTATCAACCCCCATATCTATATCAAAATTTCCACCAGTTTCTTGATCTTCAAAATCTAATTTCGTCCCCTGAGTTTGATCAGCAGTCTTCCTCCCCTGTTTGGGAGAATCTCCAGCATTATCATCATCAGAATCATCTGAGGTTAAAGAATCCACTAAATTTGCTCTCCTTTTTGTTTTATTAACTTCTTTACTTTTGTCTGTAACTTCCTCACCTTTTTGACAAGCTTGGTATAGACAGTGCCATAGAGCTCCTTCGTGTCTTTGAGGTCTTTCTCCAGAGCAGTTACCTTGTTAGACAAGGTGGTACAAAGAACCATCAATTCATTTAGTGTCATACTGCCCTCAGCACTTCCAGATGTGTTACCTTCTGGGAGAGGTGTTTCATGGGGCAAAGACTCAGTGGCAACCCTAGTTGGACTAGGTATATCAGCTGAGCCACCCATATTTTTTAGTTGACTTGGGATTTCACCACCTGCATCAAGTCCAGAAGGACTAGGTGCATTAGGTGCTGCCATGGTTGGGGTCTTAATGATGTTGACACTGTCCTGCCTAGCTACTAAGCCAGAGACAGTAGTGTCAACCCCTTCCATTCTATCAATGTGAGCAACATTAATAGTCTCATCTGCTACTTGTGAATGAGTAGGAGAACTAGGCTGAGATACCCTAGTTTCCTGTCTGTAATGTATCCTAAATTATGATAGAGTTTGGTTTGATGAGGATGGATTACTAGAACTGTCTGTGGGTATGTGATGGGACTCAACTGGGCTTGTTGATCCTTCACCCTGTATCTGTCAAAGCATTTCTGCAAATAATGGAACTACTTCCCCATTATAACCCTTTGATGCCATAGTTATGTTTTGAAACAGTTTTTGTTGTAGGCAAGGAGTTGGATAAATGTTATGATGGGATAGCAGTGAACTTTTTCTTGCTTTTAAAACAATTTGAATGAACCTGGGGTACATTAAAAATTTTGTTTTGCTTGTCACATTATTTACCATACCATCAAAAACATACTTTGAAAAGTTAAAAGTTCAGTTTGTTGATAAGCATATGAGATCAATAGCAATATTGCTACTGAATTACTCCCATGAGGTTTTCTTAGAACTCAAACAGTGAAGTATGGTATGGATAAAAAATCTCCATTGTGGGGAGAAACATCCTTTTTGAAAAGTTAACAGTTGTTTGGATGTATCATACCCCATCCTGGACATATGTTGAAAAATCTCAGTGTTTGGCAAATCAATAATACTAGTTGCATCATCTAAATGGAGATGTCTGACTATCCACAGTTGCAGTAATCTGTTTGTCCCCATCTTCAATAGTATTGACAGTAGCACTCTGCCAAAACTGCTTGATTTAGGAGACATAGATAGTGGGGTTTACAGTTAGAGCATACCTGATGTGGGTAGTGTTCAATAAATCCACTATCTCATGAAAGATTCTACCATCACCTTCCTCTGTTTTCTCCAAAAACGCGACCTGATTGTGCTTGTTAACGAATTGCAAATTAGCCATTTAATTGTATAAAGCTTTGATTAGATGACTGAGGTTTGAATGTTTATGATTGAATTGTAAGGTGTGACAGCCAATTGAGTTTTTATACAAGATACTTTAGGGTTTGAGATTTTTGCGAATGGATAAAAATTATCTTAAGAAAGATATCTGTGAATTTTTTTAGAAAGAAGATAATTTATCCAAATAGTAACCCAATAAGTATGGTAAACGAGCGAAAATTACTCAACGGCTATGTTAGAAAAACGGTTATTGACCAAACAGTACAAACGGCTAGACAACAGTACAAATTTTACGCTAGCAGTACTAATTTTTGCCTAGCAGTACAAACTTTCTGTCAAAAATTTTCTCTAGCAGTATAAACTCAATGTCTTTTAAAAACATACTGCTCGCAACATTTTGAAAGGATTAAGTGTAAAGAAAGACACTTAATCAAAATTCGATTGCGTTTAACCTCTGGTTGTGTGAGAACCAATGATTTCAGCATAACTGCTGCTTGTGTACAGATAAACACATTAAAAGAGCTTTCTTGACAGGGTTTCCAGCTCGTGGCAGTTGTTACCTCTAACACAGGTGTTAGATTCACGTTTACTCGCCGTTCTCAATACCAGATGTTCTTTGACTGGTCACATTATACTAATTAAAGTATAAAATGGTAAAGAGTGAGTTAGACAGTTACTATCCGACTAACTATGCCATCAATACATGTTCAAAAAATATCATAAAAGATTTCAAGAAAGATATTTTAAAGAAACTCTCAACTCAGGTGTAAACCTTTGTCAAGTGATCCTCAAAATCTATCCATCATCAATCAATTATGTTAGCAATCATTCCATCATTTCTTCGCACAATGCAAACTCCAATCATGTTGCTTTCTTTTTTTTTTTTTTGGGTAAAAGGGTTAACACACCCTGGCAAAATACATTACACCAAAAAGCGTTGAAGTACAAAGGATGAGGACGAACACCCCTCATCTAAGTCCCTAAGGACACAACCACTACCACTATATAAGAATGAGAAGCCATTCTTATAACAACCAGATCTAAATACAAACTAAAGATGACTATAATAAAATTACAATACATAACAACTCAAATAAAATTTTAAGTCTTCATAGCCATCCAAGCGATCCAGATCATTAACATGCGAATTCCAGCTTCCTAAGAAACCAGCAGCATCAATCACCATATACTATCATGATCTCTATTATCCAGCCGCAGCAAAAAGTGCCCAAGAATACATCATTACATCACCATAACATGAGATCAAGTATAATAACCATAGAGTTTACAAAGAACCCTAGTATTCAGCAGATAAACATCTCCCCTCAAACCCTCTTAACCATGAAGAACCATGTAAAACCAGATAAACATCAACAACCAACCCACAAAGGCTCATCCACATGGTACCAACCAGATCAAACATCAAGTAGAATGTCGAAACCCTAATAGGGCTTCATAAACATGAAAGCGCATGAACAAACCATGGGACTCGAAACCCTAAACAAGAGTTTCTTTGAACGATTAAGAATAACAATCTACAAAGTTATATAGATCGTTAAGCCCCTATAATACAACATACATATACCAACAGAATAATAAGATCACAAACGAACCGTGATATATGTAAAACAAGAAAATCGATCAAAAATAAACATTAAGAGTAGATCGATACACAACCCAACCATGGCTGAATGAATAATCCTTTGAAGCACTCAAACCGAAACCCTAAATCGTTAGGGTTTCAGATCGCCATACATGAAAAAACCAAACGATAAAATAAGGAGATCGTTTGGAATATGAATCGATTAGCCTTCATAACCTAATCGCAAAAAAATAATCATAGAATCAATTGGAATAAAACCTATTAATAAGGATGAAACCAACCGACCTAACAATAAGGAATCGTTTGTGATTAGGAGACATAATCGATAAAACAAAAAACCCTAACAAATCAATGATGAATCGTTAAAGGATAAATTAGGGTTTAAATAAAGAGCGATTTTCATGATAATCAACCGATTCATAAAACAGAAAACGATTATGAACAAGAAAGGTTAAAGCCAGCCTCCTCCTTAATAAAACACACCCCTAACACCGATTGCATGCTATCCAAACGAATCAGAGATCATTAAGAAGCAGAGAGGCGATTATTAGAGGTGGTTATTGGCCGGAAAAAGAGGGAGAGAGGCGGCAGAAAAATCGCCCCTAGAGGTGGTTATTGGCCGGAAAAAGAGCGATTTTCTAATCATGTTGCTTTCTCAACCTGCAAATGTTAGTCCAAAACCAAGAAAACACAATACAAAGCATTTTCCTTGTAACAGTTATCAATATGCCTAACAGTTCAATTTCAACACACTTAATTTGTACTAGCAGTACAAATTATACACAGTAGTACTAATAAACACACCTAGCAGTACAAATCCTTTTCATGAACAAAAACACCAAGAGATTAAAACTTTATGGGTTAAGCATTCCAATACTTGCAACCAAGTACTGAAACCTCCCCACATCTTTGGTTAATAAGTCTGCAAAGTTGTTATCTGTATGAATTTTAACAACCTGAATTAGCTTTTTCTCATTGCAGTCTCTTATAAAGTGATGTCTAATTTCTATGTGTTTTGTTTTAGAGTGATGAACTGAATTTTTAATGATACAAATTGTACTGCTATTGTTAATGAAAATCATGGTATTCATAAACTTATACCCATAGTCAAGCATCTGATTCTGAATCCAAAGAACTTGACCACAACAACTAGCAGCAGCCACATATTCAGCTTCAGTTGTAGAAGTGGCCACAATAGTCTGCTTCTTGCATTGCCATGATATCAATCTGCATCCTAGAATTTGACAACCACCTGTTGTTGACTTCCTATCCAAACTAGCACCAGCATAGCCACTATCTGAGTATGCCACAAGATCAAAAGGAGATCCTCTTGGATACCACAGTCCTAATTTAGGTCGACCCTTAAGGTACCTAAAAATCCTCTTCACAGCTGTTAAGTGTGAGACTTTAGGAGTGACCTGAAACCTTGCACAAGTACACACTGCAAACATAATATCTGGTCTTGATGACGTAAGGTACATCAATGACCCAATCATGGATCTGTAGGTATGTACACCAACATTTTCACCATCAGCATCTTTGAGCAAAGGTTTCTCTGTTTCAATAGGTGTACTAGCTACTTTTGCATCTGTGAACTGAAAATTTCTCAATATCTCTGCAACATATTTATCTTGGCTAATAAATATACCATCTGCACTTTGCTTTACTTGCAGCCCCAAAAAGAAGGTAATCTCACCCATTGAGCTCATTTGAAACTTATCATGCATAAGCCTCTCAAATTCTTTGCACATCTCCTTCTTTGTAGATCCAAAGATGATGTCATCTACATAAACCTGTACAAGCAAGATATCCCCCTCTTTCTTCTTAATGAATAGTGTCTGATCAATCTTGCCTCTATGAAACCTATTTTCCAACAAATATCTTGCAAGAGTTTCATACCAGGCTCTAGGAGCCTGATGCAAGCCATAAAGAGCTTTTACCACCTTGTAGACTTTGTCTGGATGTTCAGGATCAATAAACCCTGGAGGTTGAGAAACATACACCTCCTCTTCAATAGTATCATACAGAAAGGCACTCTTCACATCCATTTGGTAAACCATAAAGCCCATGAATGAAGCATAAGCTAGGAACAACCTAATTGATTTAATCCTTGCAACAGGTGCAAACACCTCTTCATAATCAATTCCTTCCTCTTGAGTGTAACCCTGAGCTACAAGTATTGCTTTATTCCTGATCACTATCCCCCTTTCATCTCTCTTATTTATGAAAACCCACTTTGTACCAATCACCCTCACACCCTTAGGCAAATTAACTAGTATCCAAACCTTCTGAATCTTGAACTATAGAAGCTCTTCTTGCATTGCTTCCACCCAGCTTGAATCTTCTAGGGCCTTGAATCTTCTAGGGTTATACTTGTGATAGAAAACATACAAACAGACATGTATTCTTATCTTCATGATCTTTCTCTTCATAAACAGTACTGAGAAAGCCTTGTTGATCTGAATTTTGTGTTTGTCTTCTAGTCTTTACACCAGACTGCACATCTCCAATCACATTGTTAAGTGGATGATTCTTGTGAACTGTTGTTTGGGGAGTAGAGGCAATTTCATAAGTGAGAGGAATGTTGTTCAATTCAACTTCAAAATCATCAAAAAGATTAGACTGTGGAGCAGAGTTAACTGTTGGATCAACAATATGGTGATTTGGTCCGCCAGTACAATCTTTTGGCTCAGCAGTACTAACTCCATTTGTACTGCTTTCAGGAGTTTCTTTGTGTTGATCATCCACTTCACTTGCATTATTCACACCTGCAACATCCTTCTTTACAGCATCACTAGAGGATGGTGGATCATCATTCTTTGAAGAAGAATCAAACTCATAACTGTCATTCCAAATTGGCATCAAGATGTGATCTTGATCTTTCTCTTTCTCCATGCTTGATTTAACTGTATCAACATATTCTTCTGAACTTGCAAAATCATTAGTATTTGTACCTGCAACAACTGGTACATAGTTCATAGATAGGGTTAGAGAATCAAGATCAAACAGCTATTTTGGACCTTCACCTGCAACATTAGTCTTATTCTCTAAAAACTCTACATGCAGGTTTTCCTCTACCTTTCTAGTTCTAATGTTGTATACCCTAAATGCTTTACAATACATAGAGTACCCAACAAAGAAACCTTCATATGATTTTCCATCAAATTTACCCAAATGGTCTAAGGTATTGAGAATAGTGATATGACATCCAAATGGTCTCATGAATTCTAAGGTAGGAGGTCTACCTCTAAAAAGCTCAGTGTCTTGTTGTGAGATTGCACTACTAAAACCCTGTTTTGAACATAACCAGCAGTATTAACTGCTTCAGCCCAAAAAGTCATGGGAAGTTTTGAATCAGCCAACATGGTCCTAGCAGCCTCTATTAGTGTCCTATTTCTCCTCTTAGCAACCCCATTCTGCTGAGGAGTTCTACCTACACTAAACTCTCTATTAATACCTTTTTCCCTGCAAAAGTCATCCATAACTCTAATTTTAAATTCTGTCCCATTATCACACCTAATGATTTTCACTTTCTTATCAACTAGGTTTTCTATTTCTGTTATAAAAGTCTTAAGAATGCTAGTTGTCTCATCCTTAGATCCTAGAAAGAAAACCCATGTGAACCTGCTATAATCGTCAGTAACCACAAGACAGTATTTCTTATGAAGTATACTACTCACAGATGTAGGACCAAACAAGTCCATATGAAGCATGTATAATGGTTGAGAAATAGAGTTTTGGGTCTTGGGCTTACAAGAAGCAAACCTTTAAAGCAGGCAACACAGGTTTGATCATTTTCAAAACGTTTTTGAGGCAAGCCTCTTACCAAACCATCTTTAACAATCTTATTTATGGTTTTAAAATTTACATGACCAAGTCTTCTATGCCAAAGCATTGACTCATCCAATGAGGCTTTTGCAACTAAACAAGTAAGATTCTCTTTAGGAACAATGTTTTTCATACTAACACTGTATAGATTGCCCTTTCTAGGAACTTTAAGTAATACTTGACTTTCATCAGGTAACTTAAAGTCTTGAGATAGAACAAGACATTCAGTGTCAGTAAAAAGAACTTTGTTCTTTTTGTCACACATTTGTGAGACATTAAAGAGATTATACTTAAGTTCTTTTAGAAAATACACATCTTCAAAGTCAAGATTACCAGTTTTAATAGTACCCTTACCAGTAATCTTACCACCTATACCTCCTCCAAAAGTAACATATCCTCCATCCAAAGGTGTAAAGTCTGAAAGGAAGGACATATTCCCAGTCATGTGCCTGGAGCATCCACTATCTGAGTATCCTTGATCTTCTTCATCTGTTGGATGTTCCTGCACACAAAGTAAAGGAAATTAGTTTCCTTTTGGGACCCAAGCCATCACTGACTTAGATCTGCCTCGTGCATCAATGTAATTATATTTCTTCATTGTTATTGATGCACTGTTGAATTTAATAGGTCTCCATCTCCAACATGCTGATGCCTTAACAGCGTTGCCCTCATTTGCCCTGAATGTGTTCACAGACCTAGCAATTGGCCTAGAAGTACAAACTGCTGGCTTAACAGTTTTAACTTTTGGAACCCATTTTGTGTTGTGAACCACTGATTTCTCAAAATAGGGCCTTTTACCAGACTGTTGTGCTGTTTTTGAAAAACATGTGTTAGGTCTAGCACTTGAAACAGTTGGTTTGGGGTAAACAGTTTTGATTGGTCTAGCAGTACAAAGAGGTTTAAGACCAGATTTCATCAAAAATGCTCTGGGAGACATGTTGCTGTTAACATTAGGGTAAGTGTTTCTTGAAAAACAGTTTGTGTTCACCCTTGCATTTTTGGGTAAAAGGGTTTAAACCCTGGTAAATATATTACGCCAAAAACAATGAAGTACAATTGACATGGGTGACTCCCATGCCCTCAGCCCGTTACATAGGCGATTTGACTCTACAAATGTAACTAAGCTAAACAACTGCTAAACGCAGAAAAACCAATTGCATTTAAATTACAATCTAAATGTAAAAACAAGGATCATAAAACCAAATCCATAGTGAGCGACTCTGTCATCAATGATCTTTATTGCTTGACCCACGAGTGCAACACCAACTTCCACTTCCATAAGCACTTCCCATTAATCCAAAAAGGACCAAACCAATACTACGACTTGATCCAACACCTCATTTGCTACAGCTTTAATGGAATAAAACTCTAGCTAGGAATGTAATCCAATGTATCATGTCATAGACGCAACATAGGGTTAAGCAACCCTAACTTACACACAATGGCACGAACAGCGTACCATTGAACTTCCCCAATGGCTCGTATGACATACCACATACCAAGTTGGAGCGTCAACAAATCACAACGAATTCCAAATCAGCCCCAACATCCAAGAACCATTGCATAACAGACCATAGACGAGACTAGGGCTTAACAAACCCTAACTTACAAGTTCCGACTAGCAAATCAACCAAGCAGACCCACAACTGTCCAATAGGGTTTTAAGAACCCTAACAACCAGATGAACGATACCTAGGGTGTTACAAACCCTAACCTCAACAACCAAACTCACTCGACCAGATGTAGCAGCAGAACAGTATGTATTCCAGGTCAGAATGAGATAAACATAGCATATAGGGATAAAAATCCCCATACCCATACATCAATCACAGCCCAATAGATGTGCAAAGTAATACAGGACTGTGATAGGTAGGTTTTTGAACAAGCTCCCTACAAACTTGACTTACAACTCTCATGAAACCCACTTACAGTACACTTGAATCTGTTGCAGCAGAACATGTATTAAATAAACGATCAGACCACAGTCAAAAGATGAAACCCTAAAAAATTAGTGTTTCGCAATAATAGCACAGCCACCGACCCACGATTGCATGTTAAAGAATTGGTAATAGAATCGAATTTACATGCAAGAATCAAACCGACCAGAAGCAACACATGAATGATAATTAATAGAAACACCAACCGACCCACTAAGAGTGATGGACCAATAGGAATCGGAGGTAACAATGAAGAACACATCAAACACAAAACAAAAAAACGAATAAATTAAAGAAAATAACCGCCCCACTATCATGAAACCAGTAATAATCTACAATTATTAAAGATTTATGAAACGTAGGAACGAAGTTTTATCAAACAAAGGGATTCGTTTTTTTCTTTTTTTTTTCGCCATGGAGAGAGTCGCTTTACCATCCTTGTACTCTCATTTTGTACTCTCATTTACCATCCTTCTCCCATGATGGTATTTGAATTTAGCATGCAATTGGTCAAAACTACCACAAATATGACAGGCCTTGTTATACATAACAAACTCATTGCCTAGTTGTTGGGACTTAAGATTGTTCCAGTTCCTCTGGCTTCCCCTAGGCTGTTGAGACCTACTTGTTGACCTATACAACTCTGCATATTTAACTGTTGGCCTAGTTTGTTTTACTTGCTTTCTAGGTGTAGGAGCCGCAGTTTCATTCTTGACTTCAAACACAGTTTCCTCAACTAGTGAGGTATCACTAGCACTCAAAAGATTCATTGCCCTCTTCAGTCTTTTCTACTTTAGGACTCTCACTAGTCTTAAACCCATATTCAAACTTAGGCTCTTGAAACTCATCTAGACCAGTGTGTGACAAGTCAATACCTGGAGGTGAAGGTACACCTCTAAATGGAGGTGGAACAGACTTGTATCTTATACCAGACTTAGCTTTGTTAATAAGTTGACTCTCTATAATCTTATCAAGCCCTTTAGAAGCATACTGAAGAGTGTCTACACTAAGCTGTATATTATCTTTTGCTTTCTTAATATTTTCCAAATCTTCTCTATGCAAACTAATTTCAGCATCTTTGTGAACCATGTCTCTTTTAAGTACAGCAATATTATCAGAAAAAGCAGAATCATTTTCCTTATAATGCAAAATTTGTGCCTCTAATACAGTTATACCTCTTTTATGATTTGCTAGGTTATAACTAGTTTGATTTAGCTCTACTCCCTGATTATCATACAGTTGTTTAATTGTTTCATACTCTTTTACAACAAGACAAGATTTTAAACAACTTTTGATAGAATGTACCTCTGAATAAGAAAATGCCATAAGTGCCATCTCTGTAGCTACCATAGTTGTCTCCATTGGTGCTTCTTCCTCATCAGCCATGAAGGTCCAATCATAACCAAGACTATCTATAGCCACCATAGCCTTTGGAGAAGGCTCTTTCACAGTCACCTCCTTCTGCTGACTCTTATACCCTTTGCTTCTATTTTCCTGCTGCCTTGGTCTTCTACAATCACTAGCAAAGTGTCCCAACTTCTAACAGTTGAAGCACTCCACCTTTGATTTATCAAAACCAACTGTATCACTGCTACTTATTGTGATCTTCTTCCCAGTTCTCTGCCAGAACTTCTTTGCTCTCATGCTTAGAAGTGCAACCTGCCACTTAATGTCCATCTCTTCTAAGTCATCATCAACCTATTCAAGATCTTCATAGGACAGCTGAGATCCACTTGCTTGGCTTGACAGGAATGCATAGAATGTGGCATCACTTATACCAGCAGTACTAGTTTATGAACTAGCAGTACTAATATTAGGGTTAGCTGTACTGACTCCTAAAGCCACATTATCCTCCTCTGGACTAATATTGCTGGGAGCTGACACAAACGCCATATTCCCAAAATTGGAACTTGAGCTTCTAGACTTCTTAATTTCCTGTTCAACAATTTTGAAGTTGTTGTAAAGATCATTAAGACTCATTGTATCAATATCTGGTTTGTTCTTCCAGACAAAAACATGAGTGAGAGGATCTACAACACACTCCTTGTGTTAGATTTATACTTTGAGTATATACTAATTAGCACGCGGAATTTACTAATTAGTACTTAGAAGATTTTGTATGTGATATGTATGTAACAGTATATGATGGAACAATAATGTAAACAAAACAATAAGCTTCAATATATTAATACGAGTGATCTGAATATCACTATGGTTTACAAAAACCTTGAAGCTATCAATACAACTCTCTAAACTTTATTGTATGTATTCGTCGAAACTCATGTATATAACTCTATGCCCTAGGACCTCCTTTTATAGACTAAGGAGTCCTAGGGTTTACAATGACTTCCTATACAAGATAAATCTTTTAAGTATCTTTTCTAAACTTATCTTAACATTCTATACATGTTTATCTCTTCAGCAGTAGTATAAAATACTATAGCAGCAGTATCTTTACTCCAGCAGTAGTATCCTTGCAGCAGCAGTATCATTAACACTAGCAGTAGTATACTTAACACTAGCAGTAGTATCTTATACTTAGTATATTTTCAACTCTTCTTATAGCATCACCAGCAGCAGAATGAATATACTAGCAGTAGAATAATTATAACCAGCAGCAGAAAGAACACTTAGAGAATTTCCAGTTTAGCACCAAGAGCAGCATTATCATTCAATAGCAGCATCATCTCTAAACCCAACAATCCTCCCCTAAACTTGATATTTCCTCCAAAATCATCAAGTTTTTCTAGTTTTAGCTTCTGACTTTCACCAGGAGGATGCTTCCAAACATCTTCTCAACAGATTCAAGACTTTAGCACCTTTTCATACTTCTTCAACAGTTTATATGCTTGATCATCAACCCAATAATCTTTCTACAGCTACAGTTTGATACTTCCTTGTAGCATTTGCACAACTGCTCCTTTGTAGCTTGATAGGGGATAATCCTTTTCAGCCAGCATATAGAGAATGAGACCTCCTACAAACAAGATATGCACTCCACAACTCTGATCCATTCTGCATCTTCAGTAGTTGGTTCAAACGTAAGCTTTAAATAATTCCACATCATCTTGTCATGCATCTCTGTTGGATAGTTTTTGCCGAACTTGCTATCTCCAAACTTCTCTTTGAATATCCTCCAGAGTGTCTCTATATCTTCCCTGTCAAAGTAGTTTAACATTTGTTCAAGCCTGAGATATTTGTAGTTCTTTCCATCAGTCCTCTTCACATCCCAATAGCTTTCACTCCCATCCTGAAAACCAGAAGTCACATCAATGATTGA
Source organism: Artemisia tridentata subsp. tridentata (assembly GCA_021014915.2). Classification (NCBI taxonomy): domain Eukaryota; kingdom Viridiplantae; phylum Streptophyta; class Magnoliopsida; order Asterales; family Asteraceae; genus Artemisia; species Artemisia tridentata. Next base: position 286,598,528 of record CP139507.1, on the reverse strand, counting down.
GTGTTTAACTCCAATAGGCACTGCATCAACTGCTTCAGGCTCATTCATCTTTGTAACCATTGTTAAATTTTGCAATTGTTCCTTTCTGTGCTCCTTGGGAATGTGCTCATCTTCTGAAGTTTGCTCTTCATCATGCTCTACTTCTTTGGTTTGCTCAACTGATTTAGACTTAACAGCCTTTCTCTTCTTTCTCCCAAAAGTGATTAACATACTGCATGCTCTCTTTACTCCTGTGCTGACAGTTTCATCTTTCTCAGCCATCTTCTCAGTCTCCACCACCTCAGTTTCCATAGGAATGAATTGATCTACTTCTTTCTTAGCCTTCTCAAACATCTTTGTGATCTCATCATCTGAGTATGGTTTCAACTAGACCAGCTTATATCCCTTCATATTCTTCAGATATTGCTCAAAATATTTTCTCTTTTGCTTTACTGTATGTTCTTTGAGCAATTTCTTCTTCCTTCTCTCAGCCAGATACCATTTCTTCCTTTCAGCCCTGAACTTCTTCAACCATTCAGTTCTACCCTCTTCTGTAATATTTGTTGTTTCCTCTTTTACAAGCTTCAATAACTCCATATCAGCATCAGCTTTAACCCTCTCCTCATCCCAAGCATCTAACACAGCTTGTGTTTTGGCCTCATCTTCTGCATGTTTCTGCCTTTGAGCAAGCACCATTTGGTTCTCTTCTTCAAGCTCTGCAGCCAACTTCTTTGCAGCTTCTTCATTATATGCAATCTGCTTGTCTTTAGGCCAAAACTCAAAAGGTAATTCAGTATAAGGCTCAGGCTCTTCAATCATAATACCATTACCTTTTCCTGAATATGAGTGTGATTGAGTTTTCTTAGCTGTGGGTGAGGGTTCTCTGATCAATACTCCTTTCAGTGGTTGTTGTTGTGGTTGTGGTTGTGTAGGTGTAGGTAATGGTTGTTGTTGTTGTTGTGCTGCTTGAGAAGTTTTTAGATTGATCATCTGTAACACCCCAACCCGACAAGGGTAGAAGTATCACATTATGGTGCCAAATCAGAACATACAACGCAAGCGGAAAACTTATAAACATAACAATTACAAAGGTATTCTAAGGAAACAGATTAAAGTCTAACTCTATACAATATGTAATACAAATCCAAACTATTCCAATCCAAGTCTAATCAAGATGCAAATGGGCTTCTAATCCTCAGGGTAGTCTACTAAGAGGTCCTATGCACACTTCACTCAAACCCAGCTTCCAATCTAAAACCTGCGCAGGAAAAGAAATGCGGCTGAGCTTAAAAAGCCCAGTGAACAGATATATAAATAAACGGATAATCGAAACGTATATGAGTATAAGAAAAGAAATCATAAGCTTCGGCTGAAATGAATATCATCTGCCAAATGAATAAGGGATCAACGGTCAACTGAACAAATATCATGAGTTAACTGAATAAAGAACATGAAGAATCAAAGGATAACAAGATATGGTGCATTGGGATAAACATAAGGTATAAACAACGGTATAGAATAGTGTAAGGAAATCAGAAATTTACCACGAGCCCAAAACAAACCATATCATATCATATCATATCATATCATGTCATATGTAACCAATATATTCGGAGGGGAGACCTCAGAATACCAAATGTAATAGGAGGGGAGTCCTCAAAGTAACCAATGGAGTAGCGAGCTCCCAAAATTTGTGAAAGGACTGTATTGCTCACAACACCAGTCACCAAATATATCATATCAAATCATATACAAATCAAATCTAGGATGCATCCATACGCCCCTGCAAAACAATCATACTGGCCAAACATATATTCTTGAGCTCATAATCATATTACAAACAAAGGGACGGGGTGGCACATCACTCGACCACCCTGGAGTCATGCCATTGGTGCATTAATGAAACGGACATGGAACCCCCATGACTAGTGAAATGGCTCGGGTATCAAACTGAAGGGTCAAAGAATGTCATAGTAATGACACAAAATCCAAAGTCATGATAATATCATAATCATCGGTTCATATCAAAAGGTTCATATCAAATGGTTCAAAGGTTCAGAGCAAAGGTTCATAATCAAAATAGCTAAAGATCAAAAGATGTGTAAAAGATCATGAGAAACCTTAAGAGAAAGGTCAGAATATCTGTACCTTAGCAAAATGAAATGAAAGTGAACGAGAACGTGAACACAAGGAAACAACGTCACGCCTTCTTCAACGAATCTACACGAGTTAGGGTTAATATGTTACTTATTAGCTCAATTAATGACACAACGGATTCTTAATTACTTATCATCATTCATTAATGTGATTAGGGTTTCGTTATTAGAATTATGTTAACATGTGACCAATAATATCATAATAAATGTTTAAGTGCATTTTAGGGGTTTATACTTATTAATGAGTCTTAAATGATATAATACATACATGTGCTTCAAATGACTGGTTTTATAACAAAATAGGTCCACTTAACGAATTTTGAAAGTGTATCAAAATTCAAAACTAAAATTCAAAAAAATTCTCACAGAAGCTATAATGTCTTAGGAGTCTACTTGAATTTTCCCAGATTTTATTATTAAATATTAGTACCCTTTCAAAAATCATATTTCCAGACCTACCCAGAAAATTACCAGCACATACATGCAGAAAGTTTGCATTTTGTTAGCCCATTTATACACTTCAGAAAAATCTAAAAACTTCCAAGAAGTCCCACATAACTTAAATATTACTCCTGTAAAAGGAGAGATCTTAACTCTTTATGCTTTGAAAATGAAAAATCAAAAACTCCAACTGATTTAGATTTCTGCAAACACCGTTTTGACATACGATCACATAAAATTCAGAAACATGCCCAAATCAACTCAAAATCACTCAAACCAATTAGGTCAGTTAGTAAACTCTTTAAACTTAGTTTTAGCCTAAAAAATCGTGCAAAAACACGTTTGTATCATTAACTTATGACCCTTGCGACACGACCCAAAATCTGGTCAGCATACTTTGAGACAGAAACAACACAACCTTAACCCCCTTTAAGCCCTAATCTCCTTTAATTAATGTCTAGGGTTTCAAGCTTTTATTACCATTGATTGTGCCATGCATTTTAGGGTTATAAACTGATTAGAATTCATGTGCATAATTCGTGATCAAAATAGAATGATGAGATCGATTTATAATAGAATCCGATTAGGGTTTTAAACCCCTCGTTACATTTATATGCGCATGGTGTGTTATCTTTATGACTAGAACCGATTATGACATGATCAATAGATGATGAAAGACGAGAATGAGGAGTACTAGAATACGTTATCGTGGCAGCAAATGGAACGAATCAAAACCAAGAAGAAAAAAAAAACCAAAACCGATTACCCCAAGACTTGTTTATATCCACAACCAAAAACTTCCTTCCAAACCCTTTTTGCTTCGTGTACATGGAGACCAAAACCACAGACCTTTCTTGTTCTTCCCTTCTTTGAGCCGTACTATGTGTGAGAGATATTGAAGAGGGAGAGAACCGTATAACTTGATTGGGAGAGGATCGTTTGATTATGGCAAGATTTTAGGGAAACCGTGTAAATAGATTAGGGAAATATTCATGGGCCGTATCTTTCTTTTTTTTTTTTTTTTTTCTTTTTTTTTTTTTTTGGAGGTTTGGTGTGTTTTATTTGTGCTTATCTTCATCCAAAATGTAGTAAATTACTAATGTAGGGCGTTTTATTTAAGTAGTGATATATGGATCATTATTTGTTAATTATAATGTAAAGTTTAATTAAATTAGGTAACTTAAAGAATTAAACTTAGGCTAAAATTTATAATACTCTTGCATAATTAATTGTGTGTTCTTATAAATTCAAAGTTAGAGGGGCAAAATGGGAATTTCAAAGAATGGAAATTTTAAGGTTTTACAACTCTTCCCCTCTAAAAGAAAGAATTTCGTCCCCGAAATTGGAGTCGCAAAGGTTAGACGGAGACGTAGCAAGTTAAAAAAGGGTGTCACAATTAACCTCAAGCTCTGGGAGATTCTTCCAAAAGAATCTTCACAACGGAATAGTTTCTCATGACTCGATCCCGACAAACTTGGATAGCCCCAGGCTCTCCAATAGAACACAAATCATAACAGATATGATCCAACGAATGCGAAACAAATACGTAGCAGATGACAGATGACAGATGATAGTTGGAATCCTACAAGAAGATACACGAAACGCATAAACCTACGAAGCAAGCATAGCGATAGTACTAAATGATGAAACTTCATCAACTCCTACCGAATTCTGAACGAACAAAGGAATTTGCCATAGTCGAAAGAATAAGTAGTTTGTCAAAGTCGAAGGGGCACAAATCTACTCATCAAACGTATCAAGAGGTTCCTAAAAAGATGGGTAACCTATTCGTACTAACGATCACTAGGCACGTATCGGAGTATCGAAACGTATCAGAAGGCATAAAGGAATTGGTAGGATAATTGTACGAATAATAACGAACCTAAGGGCTAACATATCGCGAACAAATACTTATATTCTAAAACATCAACGCTGCTGTACGGGGAAATCATACGAACACACAACTTCCGGTCTAAATTCCAAGTTCGCCTTCTACAATGATAACTAATCCATTAGTTGCTGAAATCAATTTCTGAACCTTCAGTAAGTAATTCTCCAACCTTATTCCAACCAAAAGGCATTCCACCTCTTCACCCATACAAGCATGCCATCTCCCTTAGTGAGCAAAACACAACCAAACTAAACACTTGTTAAATTTCCCGCTCAACACATCTTCTCAGTTCAGTTAGTTATTATGTCTATCCATTCATCTGGAGATGAGAAGCCGTACTAACATTCCGAGTCAAATCCCCATGATCTTCCGTACCTCTTCTGAAAGTGTGCTGCAAAATACGATTCTCTTTCACGGTCGCTGCAGGTGCGCTATGTAGCTTGAATGATCTTTTGCCAAAAGAAATCTCTACCGACCCTCCAAGCAAGCCATCCTAGTCAATGCTCCACTGCAACTCAATTCACGTTGTTCTTCCTCCTGTGCGTGGAAATCACCCATGTAGTCACCACCGTCTTCATACCATCCCGTCCAGCTCCTGCTTCAAGTCTCCATTCATATAAGTACAACTAAGATGAATAGAGTCGATAGAACTGTGTGCTTCAATAAAAACAGTTTCCTTCCATCTTCTAACATAGCTAATCTTCCGCCGTCTTGCTCCTGAGCTTCTTCATGTCTGCCACAATTCATGCGTCGGATCGTTCAATTCCTACGGTTCAAATGTGATGACGCATAACCAATAATCTTCCCGTGTTGCATAAGGACATAGCTAGTTCTTCCAAATTCTTCCCTCGTTCTTCATCCCACAAAAGTTACTCTTCGAAAATATCAAAGAGGCTTCTTCTGACGTAGAATTGTTAGCACAGAACACGAAGATGATTCTCGTGTTTCTCTTCCGTCTCTGAACATACCAATATGCCATACTATGACGATGGTCCTAGTATTCATGGAAGACACGATTTATCAATTTTCATAGGAGCAGTCGGAGTTGTAGCCAATACAATTGGCATCACAACACTCATAAAGATCTTAATGGATACGAAAATAAATTCTAGGAATATCTCGCTCTTCACACAAACATGCTACGATTTATCTTTCAGAATCAATCCACAGCTTCATGCTATTATTATTCTTCTTCCCCGAATAAAACAGAAACACATCGAAGATACACATATTGCACCGATGAAACCACTTCCTAGAAGCTGGTTCTTCAATTCTTTCCTTCAACTAATGTTGTTCAATACGGAGTTTTGGGATTAGGCAAAACGTCGCTCTTATACGGATAGGGTTCTGTCTCATCAAATCTTACTGTTCTCAGGCACTTATCAAAGACATCCTATGATCCCAATAAATTCAGGTTATATGATGGAATTATTATCACGCTGGCCAGACGTCATAATACTTGCATCATATAAACATGCCTTTATTGATATCACATTATACCTCGAGTCATGACAAAACAACTTCTCATAACCAGATCAAAACAACTTCACATTCCGATGGTAGTCTTGGCAGTTCATTAAGGAATACGTCGCGAACAGCTTCAAACGACCGAAGAACTCTCGAGGCGAGTTTCATCAAACGAAGTATCTTCACAAACGCGAGGGATAAACGCACGAGTTTTTAAGGTAGTAATGATAACAACGGGTTCATCAATCGAAAACACATGGTAAAAGGAATTCAGGATGTTCTAATCATTCAAGGTGTACAGTACGACGGTCGTTAGCACCTTGATGCTCAGTCAATTAACTCATACCAGAATAACATCTAAATTACCCTTCCAAAAAGGCAGGTCGGCTAAGTGAATCTTATCATTCAAAAGTGAGGGAAAATATTCCCATACTCATGGTTAAATACCACAAGACTTCTCGTAGGAATAGGAATGGGTAGGGTGAAATCTAATAGTGTCGGGAAAACTTAAATATGCTTAGCAAAAGCAAGAGAAATCACGGATTGTGTCAAACACATCATGATCACAAAAAATTTCAGAATGCTCGAAGAGGCATCTAATTCATTTATAAATGAATCAGAGTTAAAGGTTGGAATCAGAAATAAAGTTAATATAGTGTCAGACATTACTACAGAATTCTCAACGCATTCTAAACTTACTTGGTCATTAATTTTATGTTGTGCAAAATAATAAGTCTCTAACCTCCAGAGGGATTGATCTTGAAAGGGCTTAACTAAAAGTAAGGCACGAATCAGAGTGATGCGGAAGCAAGATGACTAACCAACTTCTTATCATATAATATACCCAATCCTCACCGGTCAAACTAAAGTTCGTAAGGGGAGAACCTAAAGCAAATCTTTCCAAGGTTATTCCATAAGCTCCTAAAGTGCAAATCTAAGGGTCCAAGTTTCCACATGTCATAACTTATGTACTACAAGTCGCAGCCTGGGCTCTGATACCATAATTGTAACACCCAAACCCGACAAGGGTAGAAGTATCACATTAATGTGCCAAATCAGAACATACAACGCAAGCGGAAGACTTATAAACATAACAATTACAAAGGTATTCTAAGGAAACAGATTAAAGTCTAACTCTATACAATATGTAATACAAATCCAAACTAATCCAATCCAAGTCTAATCAAGATGCAAATGGGCTTCTAATCCTCAGGGTAGTCTACTAAGAGCTCCTATGCACACTTCACTCAAACCCAGCTTCCAACCTAAAACCTGCCGCAGGAAAAGAAATGCGGCTGAGCTTAAAAAGCCCAGTGAACAGATATATAAACAAACGGATAATCGAAACGTATATAAGTATAAGAAAAGAAATCATAAGCTTCTGCTGAAATGAATATCATCTGACAAATGAATAAGGGATCAACGGTCAACTGAACAAATATCATGAGTTAACTGAATAAAGAACATGAAGAATCAAAGGATAACAGGATATGCTGCATTGGGATAAACATAAGGTATAAACAACGGTATAGAATAGTGTAAGGAAATCAGAAATCTACCACGAGCCCAAAACAAACCATATCATATCATATCATATCATGTCATATGTAACCAATATATTCGGAGAGGAGAGCTCAGAATACCAAATGTTAGGGGAGTCCTCAAAGTAACCAATGGAGTAGCGAACTTCCAAAATTTGTGAAAGGACTGTATTGCACACAGCACCAGTCACCAAATATATCATATCAAATCATATACAAATCAAATCTAGGATGCATCCATACGCCCCTGCAAAACAATCATACTGGCCAAACATATATTCTTGAGCTCATAATCATATTACAAACAAAGGGACGGGGTGGCACATCACTCGACCACCCTGGAGTCATGCCATTGGTGCATCAATGACACGGACATGGAACCCTCATGACTAGTGAAATGGCTCGGGTATCAAACTGAAGGGTCAAATAATGTCATAGTAATGACACAAAATCCAAAGTCATCATAATATCGTAATCATAGGTTCATATCAAAAGGTTGATATCAAATGGTTCAAAGGTTCATAGCAAAGGTTCATAATCAAAATAGCTAAAGATCAAAAGATGTGTAAGAGATCATGAGAAACCTTAAGAGAAAGGTCAGAATATCTGTACCTTAGCAAAATGAAATGAAAGTGAACGAGAACGTGAACACAAGGAAACAACGTCACGCCTTCTTCAACGAATCTACACGAGTTAGGGTTAATATGTTACTTATTAGCTCAATTAATGACACAACGGATTCTTAATTACTTATCATCATTCATTAATGTGATTAGGGTTTTGTTATTGGAATTATGTTAACATGTGACCAATAATATCATAATAAATGTTTAAGTGCATTTTAGGGGTTTATACTTATTAATGAGTCTTAAATGATATAATACATACATGTGCTTCAAATGACTGGTTTTATAACAAAATAGGTCCACTTAACGAATTCTGAAAGTGTATCAGAATTCAAAACTAAAATTCAAAAAAATTCTCACAGAAGCTATAATGTCCTAGGAGTCTACTTGAATTTTACCAGATTTTATTATTAAGTATTAGTACCCTTTCAAAAATCATATTTCCAGACCTACCCAGAAAATTAACTGCACATACATGCAGAAAGTTTGCATTTAGTTAGCCCATTTATGCACTTCAGAAAAATCTACAAAAATTCCAGGAAGTCCCACATAACTTAAATATTACTTCTGTAATAGGAGAGATCTTAACTCTTGATGGTTTGAAAATAAAAAATCAAAAACTCCAACTGATTTAGTTTTCTGCAAACACCGTTTTGACATACGATCACATAAAATTCAGAAACATGCCCAAATCAACTCCAAATCACTCCAAACCAATTAGGTCAGTTAGTAAACTATTTAAACTTAGTTTTAGCCTCAAAAATCTTACAAAAACACGTTTGTATCATTAACTTATGACCCTTGCGACACGACCCAAAATCTGGTCAGCATACTTTGAGACAGAAACAACACAACCTTAACCCCCTTTAACCCCTAATCGCCCTTAATTAATGTCTAGGGTTTCAAGATTTTATTACCATTGATTGTGCCATGTATTTTAGGGTTATAAACTGATTAGAATTCATGTGCATAATTCGTGATCAAAACAGAATGATGAGATCGATTTATAATAGAATCCGATTAGGGTTTTAAACCCCTCGTTACATTTATATGCGCATGGTGTGTTATCTTTATGACTATAACCGATTATGACATGATCAATAGATGATGAAAGACGCGAATGAGGAGTACTAGAATACCTTATCGTGGCAGCAAATGGAACGAATCAAAACCAAGAAGAAAAAAAAAACCAAAACCGATTACCCCAAGACTTGTTTATCCGCAACCAAAACCTTCCTTCCAAACCCTTTTTGCTTCATGTACATGGAGACCAAAACCACCAGACCTTTCTTGTTCTTCCCTTCTTTGAGCCGTACTATGTGTGAGAGATATTGAAGAGGGAGAGAACCGTATAACTTGATTGGGAGAGGATCGTTTGATTATGGCAAGATTTTAGGGAAACCGTGTAAATAGATTAGGGAAATATTCATGGGCCGTATCTTCTTCTTCTTCTTCTTTTTTTTTTTTTTTTTTTTTTTTTTTTTTTTTTTTTTTTTTTTTTTTTTTTGGAGGTTTGGTGTGTTTTATTTGTGCTTATCTTCATCCAAAATGTAGTAAATTACTAATGTAGGGCGTTTTATTTAAGTAGTGATATAGAGATCATTATTTGTTAATTATAATGTAAAGTTTAATTAAATTAGGTAACTTAAAGAATTAAACTTAGGCTAAAAATTTATAATACTCTTGCATAATTAATTTTGTGTTCTTATAACTTCAAAGTTAGAGGGGAAAAATCAGAATTTCAAAGAATGGAAATTTTAGGGTTTTACATCATCACTTGTGCCACTATCTCAGCAGTAGAATCTAGCTCAGTAGTAGTATGAACTTCACTAGCAGCAGTATGAACTTCAGCAGTAGAATCACCCAACTGAGTCACTTTTTCAAGTACAACTTCATTTCCTTCTTTATCAGCCACCACATAATCATTTTCATTTCCACCACTTTCCAACTCCAAATCTACAGCATCACCTTTAAACTTTGTTGTCTCAGCCTCCCCTGAATCTGTTGTTTCTAACCTCCCCTGTTTGGTAGCATCCTGCTCCAAACTAACTTCATCTGAGGAACTAACTCTTTGTGTTATACCCACCTTTTTCAATCTCCTAAGGTGAGTAGCTCTTGACCTCTTTCCCTCCAATTGTGCAACTCTCAGCTTTAACTCTTTAATTTCTTCACCCTGTGCAGTTGTTAGTTGTTGAAGGCCAATAACCTGTTCAGACAATTTTGTACATTTTGCCATCAATTCAGTTATAAGTTCCATTCTATCCTCACTACTTTGGCCTGTGTTACCTGGCCCGAGAGGTAGATCACTGGATGTAAACTCAGTATCAAACCTGGTTTGATCAGCTGAGCCCCCAAATTAGCCATTTGGCTGGGGTTTTCATCACCTGTTTCAGGTTCATGAGAACCTTCAACATTAGATGTTGCCTTGGTTGGGGTCTTATTGATGTTACCATTGACCTGCTCTTCTTCTAAGCCAGTAGCAGTAGTGGCAGCCCCTTCCAACATATCACTCACCACACCTGTGACAGCCTCATCTGCAATACCCATACTGACACTGACCTAAGGGTGCTCAGTGTCCTCATTTGGTGAATCCCTAGGGGTTTGGGTCTTTTGAGGTTGTTGTGATGATTGAGCAAAAGTGGATGTGTGTTGGGTAGCAGTTGTGATTTCTGCTCCTTCACCCTGGTTTTGAGCTAATGACAGCATATAAGGAAATAATGCTGTCACAGTCCCAGAAAAATCCTTGCCATCCTTTTTCAAATAAGAAAATAATTTATTTTGAAGCATAGGGCAAACAAAAACTCTTTTATGAACAATAGGATTTGCCATTTGTTTGTTCAAAATAAGTTGTAGAAATCTTGGATAAATATAAAAATTGCCATTTATATTCTTTTTCATACCATCAAAAACCATTTTTGAAAAATTGAAAGGTTGTCCTGTAGCCAGACAAATCATAGCCGAAGCTTGAGTTGTGCTGAATTCATTCCAACCTGAAGTTTTAGGACTTAAACAATACAAGATGGTATGAATCAAAAATTTCCGTTGAGGAATGAGAAGACCTTTATAAAATTTTAAACTGTTATTTTTCTTCTCATACCCCATGGTTTCAACTTGCTCAAAAATGATAGAATTTTCAAGACATATTATTTCTTCATTATCTGCAATGGAAAGAGCTTCCCTCACAGATGACTCAGAAATAATAATCCTGTGGCCATCTACCTTAGCCTTTAACTGTTTTTTTTGGGTAAAGGGGAGTAATCCTGCACCCTGGTAAATAAATAACACCAAAAAATGTTTAAGTACAAAGGATATGGGTGAAGTCCCATATCACAGCCCGTTACATGGGCACTTACAAGCAATGATTAGCAACCTAACCACTATATAAGAATGACAACAGGCCACTCTTATAACTTACAAAGAACTATAAAACAAAGAGAACAACCAAAAGTGATTACAATTCATAGAACAATACATTACCACTCATGTACAACACATGAGTCTTCAAATCATTTTGGCGTTCCACTTCGACTTCCACGAAGGATCACGTATAATATGGCAGAAAGAAACACCCAAAGATCGTCCATAACCCCATATGATAGCAATCCCACGACGTAACAATATGATTTACAGTTCATAGAACGACACTTCAAACCATACCAATCAATTCCCAATCCATTGCAACTGCTATTATTTGTTCTCAAACAATAATAACCTAAATAGGAGTGAAATATAAGCAATATGGATCAAGAAAATAATAATAGGGTCACCGACCCTAACATCCAGCATCATATCGACCATATGAACATCAACACCAACCAAATCTGATAGAGCAGAAACACCAGGTCTGGTTCAATCCATCAATGGCTATCGATAAGATAAAAGGGTTCATAAACCCTAACTTACAGTAGACAAAAACATGGCAGCAACCACGAACAGATAATAGGGTTGATGAAACCCTAACTTCCAATACAAGTCATATAACAGACCATTAAAGATAGATCGAATAAACGACCATCATCCATAGACCACCAAATCACCCATAGGGTTTTTGAACAAGAACCCTAAGAACTTGACTTACAACTCTCTCTTGAAACCCACGAATATACGCCTTACATCTGATGCAGAACTTTCAAATAACAAAAAACCCTAATACGGGTTACTTGCAGCCTATAAGCATATACATTATCATCATGAAGAAGAAACACAACCCTAAAAAATAGGGTTGCGTTGAGCATGAAAGACCAATCGAACACAAAACCACCAGATCGTAATAAGAATACCTAAAAAAAGGGTTTGTAATCGTTAAGCCACACCAGAATACGATCTTTAAAGACCAAAACCCTAAATAAAAGATAGTCGTTTGTGATTAGGGTTTATGATAAAGCACACCGCCTCTTAAATAAAAAACATCCCTAACATCGATTGCATACCATTAAACAATCAAAGATTGTTTAGAGATAGAGAGGCAATTTTAGGGTTAGTTTTGGCCGGAATAATGAGGAGAGGCGGCGGCTAAACACCCCAAACACGCCACTTCTGTGATGAAAACACAACCTTAGAGAATCGATTGCATACCAAATAAACGAATCATAGATCGTTACACGGTAGAGAGGCGATTTTAAGGTTGGATTTGGCCGGAAAAGAAAGGTAGAAGTGGCGGCCAGGAGAGGGCAGAAATCGCCCCTAGAGAGAGAAGTTAGGTTTTGAGAGAGATTTGATTAGCCTTTAACTGTTCTTCCCCATTTGAAGTTGTGGCCTTGACAGTAGACCAGAACTGATCAATGTGGGAAACATATATAGTTGGGTTTGCTGTTAATGCATACCTTATATGGGTAGCATTCAAAAAATCTATAATTTCAGCAAACCATCAGCTTCCTTCGGCTTTTGAAGAAAAGCGACCTGATTGTGACTATCAAAAAACTCTCTTTGCGACATAATGAATTAGGGTTTGGAATTGGAGATTTTAAAATTCGAATGTCTCAAATTACCCTCCATGAAGTTTTCCGAACTATAAATGAACTTGAAACAGTAGAAATCTAAACCATCAGTAGTAATACTGATCAACAGTAGTAAGAATCAAAAACTTCCCCTCGAGTGGTGCATGAACATCAAATGATTAAACACATCATAAGAATAAGCTTCCCCTGAAACCAATGTGTTAATCATCTTCATGATTCTTCAAATCTGTAAGCTCCTTGTAATGATCACTAATGAAGAAAACTAAGTATAACGAACTTGATGTAGAAGTAGAATAACCCAAACTTGTGTCTTATGTCTTGTGCTACCCATGTGACTCCAAACTTATATGAAACCAAAAATATAAGCAGATTGCAACCTCTTGACAAAATCCTCATCTTCAATGAGACACTGAGCACTACAATGTAACTCCTTTAAGTGATAGCAAAACCATCTTGCTAGATATGTCAAGTCTTCGTCACATCGTTTCTAAGCACGACAAGTTATCTTTAAAGTGTAACAACCACTTTAAGATATGATAAGAACACGCATATGTGAAACTCAACTACACCATCAAATAAGTTATGATCAATCGTCTTCGTAATTACATCTTCAATAAAAACCCAAAAACGAGCCTTTTAAACGTTTACGAACATTTAAAACTAAAACCATCATCTTCTGTGTGTGTTTGACAATACCTCGTATAAAAACCAAATCCATGTAGTTGATGCTTCTTCCCCTTGTTTAATTATCTTCTTGAAGCCAATCAACATGAACCATATCTTCCACATAATGAACATGAACCCTTTTCTCATACTCTCGTTATAATTTGTAAAGCAACCAAGCAACTACGAGAATCTTAAGAATTAAATCAAGCACGCAAGCTAGAAGGTCACATGGAAAATTAATGAAAGCTAGCATGTAAGCATCACCCAACACATGTGTAATCCATCTTCAAGCAGCACAAATCAGATAGCTAGCAGTATTAATAAGACATTGTAGTAGAAACTATGCGTAGCAGTACTAACTGAAGTAGTAGTATAAACGAAAAGTGTAGTAGCATAAACCTACGAAAGCAGCACTAAGTTCGAATTGAGCAGCTGTAATATTTATATGGGGCAGCACCAAAAACTCCAACGAGCAGTAGTAACATGTCAACTCCAGTAACCTCAGAAAACAAAACATGAGTAAGATTACTAGGTCTACTCTCAACAGCAGTTGATCACGTAACCCTAATAACCTTATGTGACTGAGAAACACCATTGTTCAATTCCCAGGTTTTCTATCACTCAGACCTGATATGCATGAACCCCAGTCAGGTAATCGATCAATATTCTTGACAATTCATAACCACGCTCTTTTGCTATCAAAATTAATTAATCATGCAGCGAATATAATATGGAATTAAGCACCGACCCATGATTGATCAAAAGTTAAGAAAGAAAACTAAAATCGGATATAATAATCGAGCCCCTATCAATTAATATTACGAGGTTACATTGTTGAATCAGCCAATCAAAATAGATTTAACTCAGACGTACCATGTGCAAGATGACAATCCTTATTAACATATCAACTGATAACATGCACTAGACGGCAATCAGATGTCAATATGAAATCCACTCCATCGAAGAGAAGAATATAAAACCTTTAGCGAATATTAGAACTTTATAGCACCAACCGACCCACGATGAGAATGATAATACAAGATTTATTCTTGATGCATTAGCCAATCAGACTTTGTCGTCACAAAAATAAAACAGAAAAATTTATACCTGAATAACCCTTTTAAAAAAAACAATCATATAACTCTTTAAAACTGATTCGTGTATTACGTGGTAGAGTAAAACAACTTAATACAAACATTGTAATAACATTAACCACGCAGCTTCTTGAAACCCTAGAAACAGTAGCAATATCAACGATTTGCATTATTAACAATAAGAATTAGGGTTTGCGTCAACTTTGCATAAGAACCAGTGAAACCCTAATTGCAAATCGATTATATCCAATCCAAATCTGCTTTTCTTTGACTTCAATGATGAATCAAATCAGTAGTATAAGGAAATCATTCAAAATCGAAACCCTTTGAAAGAAAACCTAAAATTCGACCAAATTAAATTTTTCTGCAGCAGACTTTTAGAAAAACTGTATCTTTTTATTGGTTGCTCAGATTGAAGATCCCTCCAATGAAAATCTTCTTTGATGTATAGAGAACCTCGAGCAAAAATTTCAGCCCGATCCAACAGTTAACAAATTAGCTATCTCATTTTCAAAACAGCACTACAGAAAGTTACGAAAATTGAAACCAAATTCGATTTTCTTCTTCATTCTTCGACTAAAAACTTGTTGATCCCAGTTAATCACTTGATCGAATTCTTTAGCTTGTAAAGATTTAGTTATCTTAGATAAATCTAAAACAACTAAGGTATAGAAACTAACTTGAGACTCTATTAAACACAATGCGGAATATTGTATTTAATCTTAAGAAGAATAGTGAATAACGAACAGTTGTTTCTCACAAAACACTTCAATATATTTAATACGAATACTCAAAAGTATTAGGGTTTACAACCTTGAAGTTAATCGACTCTATATTAATTACTTACTCTATGCCCTAGGACCTCCTTTTATAGGATAAGGAGTCCTAGTCGGCTTACAATGACTTTCTGCACAAGATAAATCTTTTAGAATCTTTTCTATAATTATCTAACCGACTATACAAGTTATCACATAAGCAGTAGAAACAAAACACTCTAGCAGTTGTAACTTAACTCTAGCAGCAATATCCTTCTAGTAGCACTGGTAGTAGTAACTACTTAAAGTATTTTTCTATTGAGTCTTCAGCATCACTAGCAGTAATAAATATGCATAAGTAGTAGTAAACTTAATACCAGCAGTAGAAACAATACTTAAATCATTTTTCTTTTTGTTAACCTGAGCAGTTGTAAATATGCAAGCAGCAGCATCTCTAAAACCCAACATCAATCATTGACTGTATTTGTGTTGCATGTACCCTAGCTTTCTCTTCTTATTGTAACCTTGCTGCTAAGAGTGCATCTGCATCCAACTGTGCTTCAGAAGATTCTTTTGTTATTATTTACTCTTCCATGAATCTTGCAACTTCAGCTTCTTGTTCTTTCCTAGCTATCTCAGCATCAAAATCCATCTGTAACTGAGTTCTTTTCTTCACTTTGTTTGGTTTCTCAGGCTCATCCTCAGTCATGATAGCTTTTCCTTTGTCAACTCTTTTTCTTCTGGCATAAAATGTAACACTGGCAGTTTGCTCTTCGGTAGTAGTACTAAACTGAACCCTCTTGCTAGTAGCAGTATCTGGAGAGACTTCTTCAATATTCAACAACTGAGTACCTTCATCCATATTGACAGTACCTTCTTCAATATTGACCAGCTCAGTAGCTTGTGGTTCTTCCTCCATGTTTCTATCAACCCCCATATCTATATCAAAATTTCCACCAGTTTCTTGATCTTCAAAATCTAATTTCGTCCCCTGAGTTTGATCAGCAGTCTTCCTCCCCTGTTTGGGAGAATCTCCAGCATTATCATCATCAGAATCATCTGAGGTTAAAGAATCCACTAAATTTGCTCTCCTTTTTGTTTTATTAACTTCTTTACTTTTGTCTGTAACTTCCTCACCTTTTTGACAAGCTTGGTATAGACAGTGCCATAGAGCTCCTTCGTGTCTTTGAGGTCTTTCTCCAGAGCAGTTACCTTGTTAGACAAGGTGGTACAAAGAACCATCAATTCATTTAGTGTCATACTGCCCTCAGCACTTCCAGATGTGTTACCTTCTGGGAGAGGTGTTTCATGGGGCAAAGACTCAGTGGCAACCCTAGTTGGACTAGGTATATCAGCTGAGCCACCCATATTTTTTAGTTGACTTGGGATTTCACCACCTGCATCAAGTCCAGAAGGACTAGGTGCATTAGGTGCTGCCATGGTTGGGGTCTTAATGATGTTGACACTGTCCTGCCTAGCTACTAAGCCAGAGACAGTAGTGTCAACCCCTTCCATTCTATCAATGTGAGCAACATTAATAGTCTCATCTGCTACTTGTGAATGAGTAGGAGAACTAGGCTGAGATACCCTAGTTTCCTGTCTGTAATGTATCCTAAATTATGATAGAGTTTGGTTTGATGAGGATGGATTACTAGAACTGTCTGTGGGTATGTGATGGGACTCAACTGGGCTTGTTGATCCTTCACCCTGTATCTGTCAAAGCATTTCTGCAAATAATGGAACTACTTCCCCATTATAACCCTTTGATGCCATAGTTATGTTTTGAAACAGTTTTTGTTGTAGGCAAGGAGTTGGATAAATGTTATGATGGGATAGCAGTGAACTTTTTCTTGCTTTTAAAACAATTTGAATGAACCTGGGGTACATTAAAAATTTTGTTTTGCTTGTCACATTATTTACCATACCATCAAAAACATACTTTGAAAAGTTAAAAGTTCAGTTTGTTGATAAGCATATGAGATCAATAGCAATATTGCTACTGAATTACTCCCATGAGGTTTTCTTAGAACTCAAACAGTGAAGTATGGTATGGATAAAAAATCTCCATTGTGGGGAGAAACATCCTTTTTGAAAAGTTAACAGTTGTTTGGATGTATCATACCCCATCCTGGACATATGTTGAAAAATCTCAGTGTTTGGCAAATCAATAATACTAGTTGCATCATCTAAATGGAGATGTCTGACTATCCACAGTTGCAGTAATCTGTTTGTCCCCATCTTCAATAGTATTGACAGTAGCACTCTGCCAAAACTGCTTGATTTAGGAGACATAGATAGTGGGGTTTACAGTTAGAGCATACCTGATGTGGGTAGTGTTCAATAAATCCACTATCTCATGAAAGATTCTACCATCACCTTCCTCTGTTTTCTCCAAAAACGCGACCTGATTGTGCTTGTTAACGAATTGCAAATTAGCCATTTAATTGTATAAAGCTTTGATTAGATGACTGAGGTTTGAATGTTTATGATTGAATTGTAAGGTGTGACAGCCAATTGAGTTTTTATACAAGATACTTTAGGGTTTGAGATTTTTGCGAATGGATAAAAATTATCTTAAGAAAGATATCTGTGAATTTTTTTAGAAAGAAGATAATTTATCCAAATAGTAACCCAATAAGTATGGTAAACGAGCGAAAATTACTCAACGGCTATGTTAGAAAAACGGTTATTGACCAAACAGTACAAACGGCTAGACAACAGTACAAATTTTACGCTAGCAGTACTAATTTTTGCCTAGCAGTACAAACTTTCTGTCAAAAATTTTCTCTAGCAGTATAAACTCAATGTCTTTTAAAAACATACTGCTCGCAACATTTTGAAAGGATTAAGTGTAAAGAAAGACACTTAATCAAAATTCGATTGCATTTAACCTCTGGTTGTGTGAGAACCAATGATTTCAGCATAACTGCTGCTTGTGTACAGATAAACACATTAAAAGAGCTTTCTTGACAGGGTTTCCAGCTCGTGGCAGTTGTTACCTCTAACACAGGTGTTAGATTCACGTTTACTCGCCGTTCTCAATACCAGATGTTCTTTGACTGGTCACATTATACTAATTAAAGTATAAAATGGTAAAGAGTGAGTTAGACAGTTACTATCCGACTAACTATGCCATCAATACATGTTCAAAAAATATCATAAAAGATTTCAAGAAAGATATTTTAAAGAAACTCTCAACTCAGGTGTAAACCTTTGTCAAGTGATCCTCAAAATCTATCCATCATCAATCAATTATGTTAGCAATCATTCCATCATTTCTTCGCACAATGCAAACTCCAATCATGTTGCTTTCTTTTTTTTTTTTTTTGGGTAAAAGGGTTAACACACCCTGGCAAAATACATTACACCAAAAAGCGTTGAAGTACAAAGGATGAGGACGAACACCCCTCATCTAAGTCCCTAAGGACACAACCACTACCACTATATAAGAATGACAAGCCATTCTTATAACAACCAGATCTAAATACAAACTAAAGATGACTATAATAAAATTACAATACATAACAACTCAAATAAAATTTTAAGTCTTCATAGCCATCCAAGCGATCCAGATCATTAACATGCGAATTCCAGCTTCCTAAGAAACCAGCAGCATCAATCACCATATACTATCATGATCTCTATTATCCAGCCGCAGCAAAAAGTGCCCAAGAATACATCATTACATCACCATAACATGAGATCAAGTATAATAACCATAGAGTTTACAAAGAACCCTAGTATTCAGCAGATAAACATCTCCCCCTCAAACCCTCTTAACCATGAAGAACCATGTAAAACCAGATAAACATCAACAACCAACCCACAAAGGCTCATCCACATGGTACCAACCAGATCAAACATCAAGTAGAATGTCGAAACCCTAATAGGGCTTCATAAACATGAAAGCGCATGAACAAACCATGGGACTCGAAACCCTAAACAAGAGTTTCTTTGAACGATTAAGAATAACAATCTACAAAGTTATATAGATCGTTAAGCCCCTATAATACAACATACATATACCAACAGAATAATAAGATCACAAACGAACCGTGATATATGTAAAACAAGAAAATCGATCAAAAATAAACATTAAGAGTAGATCGATACACAACCCAACCATGGCTGAATGAATAATCCTTTGAAGCACTCAAACCGAAACCCTAAATCGTTAGGGTTTCAGATCGCCATACATGAAAAAACCAAACGATAAAATAAGGAGATCGTTTGGAATATGAATCGATTAGCCTTCATAACCTAATCGCAAAAAAATAATCATAGAATCAATTGGAATAAAACCTATTAATAAGGATGAAACCAACCGACCTAACAATAAGGAATCGTTTGTGATTAGGAGACATAATCGATAAAACAAAAAACCCTAACAAATCAATGATGAATCGTTAAAGGATAAATTAGGGTTTAAATAAAGAGCGATTTTCATGATAATCAACCGATTCATAAAACAGAAAACGATTATGAACAAGAAAGGTTAAAGCCAGCCTCCTCCTTAATAAAACACACCCCTAACACCGATTGCATGCTATCCAAACGAATCAGAGATCATTAAGAAGCAGAGAGGCGATTATTAGAGGTGGTTATTGGCCGGAAAAAGAGGGAGAGAGGCGGCAGAAAAATCGCCCCTAGAGGTGGTTATTGGCCGGAAAAAGAGCGATTTTCTAATCATGTTGCTTTCTCAACCTGCAAATGTTAGTCCAAAACCAAGAAAACACAATACAAAGCATTTTCCTTGTAACAGTTATCAATATGCCTAACAGTTCAATTTCAACACACTTAATTTGTACTAGCAGTACAAATTATACACAGTAGTACTAATAAACACACCTAGCAGTACAAATCCTTTTCATGAACAAAAACACCAAGAGATTAAAACTTTATGGGTTAAGCATTCCAATACTTGCAACCAAGTACTGAAACCTCCCCACATCTTTGGTTAATAAGTCTGCAAAGTTGTTATCTGTATGAATTTTAACAACCTGAATTAGCTTTTTCTCATTGCAGTCTCTTATAAAGTGATGTCTAATTTCTATGTGTTTTGTTTTAGAGTGATGAACTGAATTTTTAATGATACAAATTGTACTGCTATTGTTAATGAAAATCATGGTATTCATAAACTTATACCCATAGTCAAGCATCTGATTCTGAATCCAAAGAACTTGACCACAACAACTAGCAGCAGCCACATATTCAGCTTCAGTTGTAGAAGTGGCCACAATAGTCTGCTTCTTGCATTGCCATGATATCAATCTGCATCCTAGAATTTGACAACCACCTGTTGTTGACTTCCTATCCAAACTAGCACCAGCATAGCCACTATCTGAGTATGCCACAAGATCAAAAGGAGATCCTCTTGGATACCACAGTCCTAATTTAGGTCGACCCTTAAGGTACCTAAAAATCCTCTTCACAGCTGTTAAGTGTGAGACTTTAGGAGTGACCTGAAACCTTGCACAAGTACACACTGCAAACATAATATCTGGTCTTGATGACGTAAGGTACATCAATGACCCAATCATGGATCTGTAGGTATGTACACCAACATTTTCACCATCAGCATCTTTGAGCAAAGGTTTCTCTGTTTCAATAGGTGTACTAGCTACTTTTGCATCTGTGAACTGAAAATTTCTCAATATCTCTGCAACATATTTATCTTGGCTAATAAATATACCATCTGCACTTTGCTTTACTTGCAGCCCCAAAAAGAAGGTAATCTCACCCATTGAGCTCATTTGAAACTTATCATGCATAAGCCTCTCAAATTCTTTGCACATCTCCTTCTTTGTAGATCCAAAGATGATGTCATCTACATAAACCTGTACAAGCAAGATATCCCCCTCTTTCTTCTTAATGAATAGTGTCTGATCAATCTTGCCTCTATGAAACCTATTTTCCAACAAATATCTTGCAAGAGTTTCATACCAGGCTCTAGGAGCCTGATGCAAGCCATAAAGAGCTTTTACCACCTTGTAGACTTTGTCTGGATGTTCAGGATCAATAAACCCTGGAGGTTGAGAAACATACACCTCCTCTTCAATAGTATCATACAGAAAGGCACTCTTCACATCCATTTGGTAAACCATAAAGCCCATGAATGAAGCATAAGCTAGGAACAACCTAATTGATTTAATCCTTGCAACAGGTGCAAACACCTCTTCATAATCAATTCCTTCCTCTTGAGTGTAACCCTGAGCTACAAGTCTTGCTTTATTCCTGATCACTATCCCCCTTTCATCTCTCTTATTTATGAAAACCCACTTTGTACCAATCACCCTCACACCCTTAGGCAAATTAACTAGTATCCAAACCTTCTGAATCTTGAACTATAGAAGCTCTTCTTGCATTGCTTCCACCCAGCTTGAATCTTCTAGGGCCTTGAATCTTCTAGGGTTATACTTGTGATAGAAAACATACAAACAGACATGTATTCTTATCTTCATGATCTTTCTCTTCATAAACAGTACTGAGAAAGCCTTGTTGATCTGAATTTTGTGTTTGTCTTCTAGTCTTTACACCAGACTGCACATCTCCAATCACATTGTTAAGTGGATGATTCTTGTGAACTGTTGTTTGGGGAGTAGAGGCAATTTCATAAGTGAGAGGAATGTTGTTCAATTCAACTTCAAAATCATCAAAAAGATTAGACTGTGGAGCAGAGTTAACTGTTGGATCAACAATATGGTGATTTGGTCCGCCAGTACAATCTTTTGGCTCAGCAGTACTAACTCCATTTGTACTGCTTTCAGGAGTTTCTTTGTGTTGATCATCCACTTCACTTGCATTATTCACACCTGCAACATCCTTCTTTACAGCATCACTAGAGGATGGTGGATCATCATTCTTTGAAGAAGAATCAAACTCATAACTGTCATTCCAAATTGGCATCAAGATGTGATCTTGATCTTTCTCTTTCTCCATGCTTGATTTAACTGTATCAACATATTCTTCTGAACTTGCAAAATCATTAGTATTTGTACCTGCAACAACTGGTACATAGTTCATAGATAGGGTTAGAGAATCAAGATCAAACAGCTATTTTGGACCTTCACCTGCAACATTAGTCTTATTCTCTAAAAACTCTACATGCAGGTTTTCTCTACCTTTCTAGTTCTAATGTTGTATACCCTAAATGCTTTACAATACATAGAGTACCCAACAAAGAAACCTTCATATGATTTTCCATCAAATTTACCCAAATGGTCTAAGGTATTGAGAATAGTGATATGACATCCAAATGGTCTCATGAATTCTAAGGTAGGAGGTCTACCTCTAAAAAGCTCAGTGTCTTGTTGTGAGATTGCACTACTAAAACCCTGTTTTGAACATAACCAGCAGTATTAACTGCTTCAGCCCAAAAAGTCATGGGAAGTTTTGAATCAGCCAACATGGTCCTAGCAGCCTCTATTAGTGTCCTATTTCTCCTCTTAGCAACCCCATTCTGCTGAGGAGTTCTACCTACACTAAACTCTCTATTAATACCTTTTTCCCTGCAAAAGTCATCCATAACTCTAATTTTAAATTCTGTCCCATTATCACACCTAATGATTTTCACTTTCTTATCAACTAGGTTTTCTATTTCTGTTATAAAAGTCTTAAGAATGCTAGTTGTCTCATCCTTAGATCCTAGAAAGAAAACCCATGTGAACCTGCTATAATCGTCAGTAACCACAAGACAGTATTTCTTATGAAGTATACTACTCACAGATGTAGGACCAAACAAGTCCATATGAAGCATGTATAATGGTTGAGAAATAGAGTTTTGGGTCTTGGGCTTACAAGAAGCAAACCTTTAAAGCAGGCAACACAGGTTTGATCATTTTCAAAACGTTTTTGAGGCAAGCCTCTTACCAAACCATCTTTAACAATCTTATTTATGGTTTTAAAATTTACATGACCAAGTCTTCTATGCCAAAGCATTGACTCATCCAATGAGGCTTTTGCAACTAAACAAGTAAGATTCTCTTTAGGAACAATGTTTTTCATACTAACACTGTATAGATTGCCCTTTCTAGGAACTTTAAGTAATACTTGACTTTCATCAGGTAACTTAAAGTCTTGAGATAGAACAAGACATTCAGTGTCAGTAAAAAGAACTTTGTTCTTTTTGTCACACATTTGTGAGACATTAAAGAGATTATACTTAAGTTCTTTTAGAAAATACACATCTTCAAAGTCAAGATTACCAGTTTTAATAGTACCCTTACCAGTAATCTTACCACCTATACCTCCTCCAAAAGTAACATATCCTCCATCCAAAGGTGTAAAGTCTGAAAGGAAGGACATATTCCCAGTCATGTGCCTGGAGCATCCACTATCTGAGTATCCTTGATCTTCTTCATCTGTTGGATGTTCCTGCACACAAAGTAAAGGAAATTAGTTTCCTTTTGGGACCCAAGCCATCACTGACTTAGATCTGCCTCGTGCATCAATGTAATTATATTTCTTCATTGTTATTGATGCACTGTTGAATTTAATAGGTCTCCATCTCCAACATGCTGATGCCTTAACAGCGTTGCCCTCATTTGCCCTGAATGTGTTCACAGACCTAGCAATTGGCCTAGAAGTACAAACTGCTGGCTTAACAGTTTTAACTTTTGGAACCCATTTTGTGTTGTGAACCACTGATTTCTCAAAATAGGGCCTTTTACCAGACTGTTGTGCTGTTTTTGAAAAACATGTGTTAGGTCTAGCACTTGAAACAGTTGGTTTGGGGTAAACAGTTTTGATTGGTCTAGCAGTACAAAGAGGTTTAAGACCAGATTTCATCAAAAATGCTCTGGGAGACATGTTGCTGTTAACATTAGGGTAAGTGTTTCTTGAAAAACAGTTTGTGTTCACCCTTGCATTTTTGGGTAAAAGGGTTTAAACCCTGGTAAATATATTACGCCAAAAACAATGAAGTACAATTGACATGGGTGACTCCCATGCCCTCAGCCCATTACATAGGCGATTTGACTCTACAAATGTAACTAAGCTAAACAACTGCTAAACGCAGAAAAACCAATTGCATTTAAATTACAATCTAAATGTAAAAACAAGGATCATAAAACCAAATCCATAGTGAGCGACTCTGTCATCAATGATCTTTATTGCTTGACCCACGAGTGCAACACCAACTTCCACTTCCATAAGCACTTCCCATTAATCCAAAAAGGACCAAACCAATACTACGACTTGATCCAACACCTCATTTGCTACAGCTTTAATGGAATAAAACTCTAGCTAGGAATGTAATCCAATGTATCATGTCATAGACGCAACATAGGGTTAAGCAACCCTAACTTACACACAATGGCACGAACAGCGTACCATTGAACTTCCCCAATGGCTCGTATGACATACCACATACCAAGTTGGAGCGTCAACAAATCACAACGAATTCCAAATCAGCCCCAACATCCAAGAACCATTGCATAACAGACCATAGACGAGACTAGGGCTTAACAAACCCTAACTTACAAGTTCCGACTAGCAAATCAACCAAGCAGACCCACAACTGTCCAATAGGGTTTTAAGAACCCTAACAACCAGATGAACGATACCTAGGGTGTTACAAACCCTAACCTCAACAACCAAACTCACTCGACCAGATGTAGCAGCAGAACAGTATGTATTCCAGGTCAGAATGAGATAAACATAGCATATAGGGATAAAAATCCCCATACCCATACATCAATCACAGCCCAATAGATGTGCAAAGTAATACAGGACTGTGATAGGTAGGTTTTTGAACAAGCTCCCTACAAACTTGACTTACAACTCTCATGAAACCCACTTACAGTACACTTGAATCTGTTGCAGCAGAACATGTATTAAATAAACGATCAGACCACAGTCAAAAGATGAAACCCTAAAAAATTAGTGTTTCGCAATAATAGCACAGCCACCGACCCACGATTGCATGTTAAAGAATTGGTAATAGAATCGAATTTACATGCAAGAATCAAACCGACCAGAAGCAACACATGAATGATAATTAATAGAAACACCAACCGACCCACTAAGAGTGATGGACCAATAGGAATCGGAGGTAACAATGAAGAACACATCAAACACAAAACAAAAAAACGAATAAATTAAAGAAAATAACCGCCCCACTATCATGAAACCAGTAATAATCTACAATTATTAAAGATTTATGAAACGTAGGAACGAAGTTTTATCAAACAAAGGGATTCGTTTTTTTCTTTTTTTTTTCGCCATGGAGAGAGTCGCTTTACCATCCTTGTACTCTCATTTTGTACTCTCATTTACCATCCTTCTCCATGATGGTATTTGAATTTAGCATGCAATTGGTCAAAACTACCACAAATATGACAGGCCTTGTTATACATAACAAACTCATTGCCTAGTTGTTGGGACTTAAGATTGTTCCAGTTCCTCTGGCTTCCCCTAGGCTGTTGAGACCTACTTGTTGACCTATACAACTCTGCATATTTAACTGTTGGCCTAGTTTGTTTTACTTGCTTTCTAGGTGTAGGAGCCGCAGTTTCATTCTTGACTTCAAACACAGTTTCCTCAACTAGTGAGGTATCACTAGCACTCAAAAGATTCATTGCCCTCTTCAGTCTTTTCTACTTTAGGACTCTCACTAGTCTTAAACCCATATTCAAACTTAGGCTCTTGAAACTCATCTAGACCAGTGTGTGACAAGTCAATACCTGGAGGTGAAGGTACACCTCTAAATGGAGGTGGAACAGACTTGTATCTTATACCAGACTTAGCTTTGTTAATAAGTTGACTCTCTATAATCTTATCAAGCCTTTAGAAGCATACTGAAGAGTGTCTACACTAAGCTGTATATTATCTTTTGCTTTCTTAATATTTTCCAAATCTTCTCTATGCAAACTAATTTCAGCATCTTTGTGAACCATGTCTCTTTTAAGTACAGCAATATTATCAGAAAAAGCAGAATCATTTTCCTTATAATGCAAAATTTGTGCCTCTAATACAGTTATACCTCTTTTATGATTTGCTAGGTTATAACTAGTTTGATTTAGCTCTACTCCCTGATTATCATACAGTTGTTTAATTGTTTCATACTCTTTTACAACAAGACAAGATTTTAAACAACTTTTGATAGAATGTACCTCTGAATAAGAAAATGCCATAAGTGCCATCTCTGTAGCTACCATAGTTGTCTCCATTGGTGCTTCTTCCTCATCAGCCATGAAGGTCCAATCATAACCAAGACTATCTATAGCCACCATAGCCTTTGGAGAAGGCTCTTTCACAGTCACCTCCTTCTGCTGACTCTTATACCCTTTGCTTCTATTTTCCTGCTGCCTTGGTCTTCTACAATCACTAGCAAAGTGTCCCAACTTCTAACAGTTGAAGCACTCCACCTTTGATTTATCAAAACCAACTGTATCACTGCTACTTATTGTGATCTTCTTCCCAGTTCTCTGCCAGAACTTCTTTGCTCTCATGCTTAGAAGTGCAACCTGCCACTTAATGTCCATCTCTTCTAAGTCATCATCAACCTATTCAAGATCTTCATAGGACAGCTGAGATCCACTTGCTTGGCTTGACAGGAATGCATAGAATGTGGCATCACTTATACCAGCAGTACTAGTTTATGAACTAGCAGTACTAATATTAGGGTTAGCTGTACTGACTCCTAAAGCCACATTATCCTCCTCTGGACTAATATTGCTGGGAGCTGACACAAACGCCATATTCCCAAAATTGGAACTTGAGCTTCTAGACTTCTTAATTTCCTGTTCAACAATTTTGAAGTTGTTGTAAAGATCATTAAGACTCATTGTATCAATATCTGGTTTGTTCTTCCAGACAAAAACATGAGTGAGAGGATCTACAACACACTCCTTGTGTTAGATTTATACTTTGAGTATATACTAATTAGCACGCGGAATTTACTAATTAGTACTTAGAAGATTTTGTATGTGATATGTATGTAACAGTATATGATGGAACAATAATGTAAACAAAACAATAAGCTTCAATATATTAATACGAGTGATCTGAATATCACTAGGGTTTACAAAAACCTTGAAGCTATCAATACAACTCTCTAAACTTTATTGTATGTATTCGTCGAAACTCATGTATATAACTCTATGCCCTAGGACCTCCTTTTATAGACTAAGGAGTCCTAGGGTTTACAATGACTTCCTATACAAGATAAATCTTTTAAGTATCTTTTCTAAACTTATCTTAACATTCTATACATTTATCTCTTCAGCAGTAGTATAAAATACTATAGCAGCAGTATCTTTACTCCAGCAGTAGTATCCTTGCAGCAGCAGTATCATTAACACTAGCAGTAGTATACTTAACACTAGCAGTAGTATCTTATACTTAGTATATTTTCAACTCTTCTTATAGCATCACCAGCAGCAGAATGAATATACTAGCAGTAGAATAATTATAACCAGCAGCAGAAAGAACACTTAGAGAATTTCCAGTTTAGCACCAAGAGCAGCATTATCATTCAATAGCAGCATCATCTCTAAACCCAACAATCCTCCCCTAAACTTGATATTTCCTCCAAAATCATCAAGTTTTTCTAGTTTTAGCTTCTGACTTTCACCAGGAGGATGCTTCCAAACATCTTCTCAACAGATTCAAGACTTTAGCACCTTTTCATACTTCTTCAACAGTTTATATGCTTGATCATCAACCCAATAATCTTTCTACAGCTACAGTTTGATACTTCCTTGTAGCATTTGCACAACTGCTCCTTTGTAGCTTGATAGGGGATAATCCTTTTCAGCCAGCATATAGAGAATGAGACCTCCTACAAACAAGATATGCACTCCACAACTCTGATCCATTCTGCATCTTCAGTAGTTGGTTCAAACGTAAGCTTTAAATAATTCCACATCATCTTGTCATGCATCTCTGTTGGATAGTTTTTGCCGAACTTGCTATCTCCAAACTTCTCTTTGAATATCCTCCAGAGTGTCTCTATATCTTCCCTGTCAAAGTAGTTTAACATTTGTTCAAGCCTGAGATATTTGTAGTTCTTTCCATCAGTCCTCTTCACATCCCAATAGCTTTCACTCCCATCCTGAAAACCAGAAGTCACATCAATGATTGAGTGTTTAACTCCAATAGGCACTGCATCAACTGCTTCAGGCTCATTCATCTTTGTAACCATTGTTAAATTTTGCAATTGTTCCTTTCTGTGCTCCTTGGGAATGTGCTCATCTTCTGAAGTTTGCTCTTCATCATGCTCTGCTTCTTTGGTTTGCTCAACTGATTTAGACTTAACAGCCTTTCTCTTCTTTCTCCCAAAAGTGATTAACATACTGCATGCTCTCTTTACTCCTGTGCTGACAGTTTCATCTTTCTCAGCCATCTTCTCAGTCTCCACCACCTCAGTTTCCATAGGAATGAATTGATCTACTTCTTTCTTAGCCTTCTCAAACATCTTTGTGATCTCATCATCTGAGTATGGTTTCAACTAGACCAGCTTATATCCCTTCATATTCTTCAGATATTGCTCAAAATATTTTCTCTTTTGCTTTACTGTATGTTCTTTGAGCAATTTCTTCTTCCTTCTCTCAACCAGATACCATTTCTTCCTTTCAGCCCTGAACTTCTTCAACCATTCAGTTCTACCCTCTTCTGTAATATTTGTTGTTTCCTCTTTTACAAGCTTCAATAACTCCATATCAGCATCAGCTTTAACCCTCTCCTCATCCCAAGCATCTAACACAGCATGTGTTTTGGCCTCATCTTCTGCATGTTTCTGCCTTTGAGCAAGCACCATTTGGTTCTCTTCTTCAAGCTCTGCAGCCAACTTCTTTGCAGCTTCTTCATTATATGCAATCTGCTTGTCTTTAGGCCAAAACTCAAAAGGTAATTCAGTATAAGGCTCAGGCTCTTCAATCATAATACCATTACCTTTTCCTGAATATGAGTGTGATTGAGTTTTCTTAGCTGTGGGTGAGGGTTCTCTGATCAATACTCCTTTCAGTGGTTGTTGTTGTGGTTGTGGTTGTGTAGGTGTAGGTAATGGTTGTTGTTGTTGTTGTGCTGCTTGAGAAGTTTTTAGATTGATCATCTGTAACACCCCAACCCGACAAGGGTAGAAGTATCACATTATGGTGCCAAATCAGAACATACAACGCAAGCGGAAAACTTATAAACATAACAATTACAAAGGTATTCTAAGGAAACAGATTAAAGTCTAACTCTATACAATATGTAATACAAATCCAAACTATTCCAATCCAAGTCTAATCAAGATGCAAATGGGCTTCTAATCCTCAGGGTAGTCTACTAAGAGGTCCTATGCACACTTCACTCAAACCCAGCTTCCAATCTAAAACCTGCGCAGGAAAAGAAATGCGGCTGAGCTTAAAAAGCCCAGTGAACAGATATATAAATAAACGGATAATCGAAACGTATATGAGTATAAGAAAAGAAATCATAAGCTTCGGCTGAAATGAATATCATCTGCCAAATGAATAAGGGATCAACGGTCAACTGAACAAATATCATGAGTTAACTGAATAAAGAACATGAAGAATCAAAGGATAACAAGATATGGTGCATTGGGATAAACATAAGGTATAAACAACGGTATAGAATAGTGTAAGGAAATCAGAAATTTACCACGAGCCCAAAACAAACCATATCATATCATATCATATCATATCATGTCATATGTAACCAATATATTCGGAGGGGAGACCTCAGAATACCAAATGTAATAGGAGGGGAGTCCTCAAAGTAACCAATGGAGTAGCGAGCTCCCAAAATTTGTGAAAGGACTGTATTGCTCACAACACCAGTCACCAAATATATCATATCAAATCATATACAAATCAAATCTAGGATGCATCCATACGCCCCTGCAAAACAATCATACTGGCCAAACATATATTCTTGAGCTCATAATCATATTACAAACAAAGGGACGGGGTGGCACATCACTCGACCACCCTGGAGTCATGCCATTGGTGCATTAATGAAACGGACATGGAACCCCCATGACTAGTGAAATGGCTCGGGTATCAAACTGAAGGGTCAAAGAATGTCATAGTAATGACACAAAATCCAAAGTCATGATAATATCATAATCATCGGTTCATATCAAAAGGTTCATATCAAATGGTTCAAAGGTTCAGAGCAAAGGTTCATAATCAAAATAGCTAAAGATCAAAAGATGTGTAAAAGATCATGAGAAACCTTAAGAGAAAGGTCAGAATATCTGTACCTTAGCAAAATGAAATGAAAGTGAACGAGAACGTGAACACAAGGAAACAACGTCACGCCTTCTTCAACGAATCTACACGAGTTAGGGTTAATATGTTACTTATTAGCTCAATTAATGACACAACGGATTCTTAATTACTTATCATCATTCATTAATGTGATTAGGGTTTCGTTATTAGAATTATGTTAACATGTGACCAATAATATCATAATAAATGTTTAAGTGCATTTTAGGGGTTTATACTTATTAATGAGTCTTAAATGATATAATACATACATGTGCTTCAAATGACTGGTTTTATAACAAAATAGGTCCACTTAACGAATTTTGAAAGTGTATCAAAATTCAAAACTAAAATTCAAAAAAATTCTCACAGAAGCTATAATGTCTTAGGAGTCTACTTGAATTTTCCCAGATTTTATTATTAAATATTAGTACCCTTTCAAAAATCATATTTCCAGACCTACCCAGAAAATTACCAGCACATACATGCAGAAAGTTTGCATTTTGTTAGCCCATTTATACACTTCAGAAAAATCTAAAAACTTCCAAGAAGTCCCACATAACTTAAATATTACTCCTGTAAAAGGAGAGATCTTAACTCTTTATGCTTTGAAAATGAAAAATCAAAAACTCCAACTGATTTAGATTTCTGCAAACACCGTTTTGACATACGATCACATAAAATTCAGAAACATGCCCAAATCAACTCAAAATCACTCAAACCAATTAGGTCAGTTAGTAAACTCTTTAAACTTAGTTTTAGCCTAAAAAATCGTGCAAAAACACGTTTGTATCATTAACTTATGACCCTTGCGACACGACCCAAAATCTGGTCAGCATACTTTGAGACAGAAACAACACAACCTTAACCCCCTTTAAGCCCTAATCTCCTTTAATTAATGTCTAGGGTTTCAAGCTTTTATTACCATTGATTGTGCCATGCATTTTAGGGTTATAAACTGATTAGAATTCATGTGCATAATTCGTGATCAAAATAGAATGATGAGATCGATTTATAATAGAATCCGATTAGGGTTTTAAACCCCTTGTTACATTTATATGCGCATGGTGTGTTATCTTTATGACTAGAACCGATTATGACATGATCAATAGATGATGAAAGACGAGAATGAGGAGTACTAGAATACGTTATCGTGGCAGCAAATGGAACGAATCAAAACCAAGAAGAAAAAAAAAACCAAAA
This sequence comes from Artemisia tridentata subsp. tridentata, assembly GCA_021014915.2. Taxonomy (NCBI): domain Eukaryota; kingdom Viridiplantae; phylum Streptophyta; class Magnoliopsida; order Asterales; family Asteraceae; genus Artemisia; species Artemisia tridentata. The sequence goes on along the minus strand of CP139507.1, from coordinate 286,566,536 downwards.
CCGATTACCCCAAGACTTGTTTATATCCACAACCAAAAACTTCCTTCCAAACCCTTTTTGCTTCGTGTACATGGAGACCAAAACCACAGACCTTTCTTGTTCTTCCCTTCTTTGAGCCGTACTATGTGTGAGAGATATTGAAGAGGGAGAGAACCGTATAACTTGATTGGGAGAGGATCGTTTGATTATGGCAAGATTTTAGGGAAACCGTGTAAATAGATTAGGGAAATATTCATGGGCCGTATCTTTCTTTTTTTTTTTTTTTTTTCTTTTTTTTTTTTTTTGGAGGTTTGGTGTGTTTTATTTGTGCTTATCTTCATCCAAAATGTAGTAAATTACTAATGTAGGGCGTTTTATTTAAGTAGTGATATATGGATCATTATTTGTTAATTATAATGTAAAGTTTAATTAAATTAGGTAACTTAAAGAATTAAACTTAGGCTAAAATTTATAATACTCTTGCATAATTAATTGTGTGTTCTTATAAATTCAAAGTTAGAGGGGCAAAATGGGAATTTCAAAGAATGGAAATTTTAAGGTTTTACAACTCTTCCCCTCTAAAAGAAAGAATTTCGTCCCCGAAATTGGAGTCGCAAAGGTTAGACGGAGACGTAGCAAGTTAAAAAAGGGTGTCACAATTAACCTCAAGCTCTGGGAGATTCTTCCAAAAGAATCTTCACAACGGAATAGTTTCTCATGACTCGATCCCGACAAACTTGGATAGCCCCAGGCTCTCCAATAGAACACAAATCATAACAGATATGATCCAACGAATGCGAAACAAATACGTAGCAGATGACAGATGACAGATGATAGTTGGAATCCTACAAGAAGATACACGAAACGCATAAACCTACGAAGCAAGCATAGCGATAGTACTAAATGATGAAACTTCATCAACTCCTACCGAATTCTGAACGAACAAAGGAATTTGCCATAGTCGAAAGAATAAGTAGTTTGTCAAAGTCGAAGGGGCACAAATCTACTCATCAAACGTATCAAGAGGTTCCTAAAAAGATGGGTAACCTATTCGTACTAACGATCACTAGGCACGTATCGGAGTATCGAAACGTATCAGAAGGCATAAAGGAATTGGTAGGATAATTGTACGAATAATAACGAACCTAAGGGCTAACATATCGCGAACAAATACTTATATTCTAAAACATCAACGCTGCTGTACGGGGAAATCATACGAACACACAACTTCCGGTCTAAATTCCAAGTTCGCCTTCTACAATGATAACTAATCCATTAGTTGCTGAAATCAATTTCTGAACCTTCAGTAAGTAATTCTCCAACCTTATTCCAACCAAAAGGCATTCCACCTCTTCACCCATACAAGCATGCCATCTCCCTTAGTGAGCAAAACACAACCAAACTAAACACTTGTTAAATTTCCCGCTCAACACATCTTCTCAGTTCAGTTAGTTATTATGTCTATCCATTCATCTGGAGATGAGAAGCCGTACTAACATTCCGAGTCAAATCCCCATGATCTTCCGTACCTCTTCTGAAAGTGTGCTGCAAAATACGATTCTCTTTCACGGTCGCTGCAGGTGCGCTATGTAGCTTGAATGATCTTTTGCCAAAAGAAATCTCTACCGACCTCCAAGCAAGCCATCCTAGTCAATGCTCCACTGCAACTCAATTCACGTTGTTCTTCCTCCTGTGCGTGGAAATCACCCATGTAGTCACCACCGTCTTCATACCATCCCGTCCAGCTCCTGCTTCAAGTCTCCATTCATATAAGTACAACTAAGATGAATAGAGTCGATAGAACTGTGTGCTTCAATAAAAACAGTTTCCTTCCATCTTCTAACATAGCTAATCTTCCGCCGTCTTGCTCCTGAGCTTCTTCATGTCTGCCACAATTCATGCGTCGGATCGTTCAATTCCTACGGTTCAAATGTGATGACGCATAACCAATAATCTTCCCGTGTTGCATAAGGACATAGCTAGTTCTTCCAAATTCTTCCCTCGTTCTTCATCCCACAAAAGTTACTCTTCGAAAATATCAAAGAGGCTTCTTCTGACGTAGAATTGTTAGCACAGAACACGAAGATGATTCTCGTGTTTCTCTTCCGTCTCTGAACATACCAATATGCCATACTATGACGATGGTCCTAGTATTCATGGAAGACACGATTTATCAATTTTCATAGGAGCAGTCGGAGTTGTAGCCAATACAATTGGCATCACAACACTCATAAAGATCTTAATGGATACGAAAATAAATTCTAGGAATATCTCGCTCTTCACACAAACATGCTACGATTTATCTTTCAGAATCAATCCACAGCTTCATGCTATTATTATTCTTCTTCCCCGAATAAAACAGAAACACATCGAAGATACACATATTGCACCGATGAAACCACTTCCTAGAAGCTGGTTCTTCAATTCTTTCCTTCAACTAATGTTGTTCAATACGGAGTTTTGGGATTAGGCAAAATGTCGCTCTTATACGGATAGGGTTCTGTCTCATCAAATCTTACTGTTCTCAGGCACTTATCAAAGACATCCTATGATCCCAATAAATTCAGGTTATATGATGGAATTATTATCACGCTGGCCAGACGTCATAATACTTGCATCATATAAACATGCCTTTATTGATATCACATTATACCTCGAGTCATGACAAAACAACTTCTCATAACCAGATCAAAACAACTTCACATTCCGATGGTAGTCTTGGCAGTTCATTAAGGAATACGTCGCGAACAGCTTCAAACGACCGAAGAACTCTCGAGGCGAGTTTCATCAAACGAAGTATCTTCACAAACGCGAGGGATAAACGCACGAGTTTTTAAGGTAGTAATGATAACAACGGGTTCATCAATCGAAAACACATGGTAAAAGGAATTCAGGATGTTCTAATCATTCAAGGTGTACAGTACGACGGTCGTTAGCACCTTGATGCTCAGTCAATTAACTCATACCAGAATAACATCTAAATTACCCTTCCAAAAAGGCAGGTCGGCTAAGTGAATCTTATCATTCAAAAGTGAGGGAAAATATTCCCATACTCATGGTTAAATACCACAAGACTTCTCGTAGGAATAGGAATGGGTAGGGTGAAATCTAATAGTGTCGGGAAAACTTAAATATGCTTAGCAAAAGCAAGAGAAATCACGGATTGTGTCAAACACATCATGATCACAAAAAATTTCAGAATGCTCGAAGAGGCATCTAATTCATTTATAAATGAATCAGAGTTAAAGGTTGGAATCAGAAATAAAGTTAATATAGTGTCAGACATTACTACAGAATTCTCAACGCATTCTAAACTTACTTGGTCATTAATTTTATGTTGTGCAAAATAATAAGTCTCTAACCTCCAGAGGGATTGATCTTGAAAGGGCTTAACTAAAAGTAAGGCACGAATCAGAGTGATGCGGAAGCAAGATGACTAACCAACTTCTTATCATATAATATACCCAATCCTCACCGGTCAAACTAAAGTTCGTAAGGGGAGAACCTAAAGCAAATCTTTCCAAGGTTATTCCATAAGCTCCTAAAGTGCAAATCTAAGGGTCCAAGTTTCCACATGTCATAACTTATGTACTACAAGTCGCAGCCTGGGCTCTGATACCATAATTGTAACACCCAAACCCGACAAGGGTAGAAGTATCACATTAATGTGCCAAATCAGAACATACAACGCAAGCGGAAGACTTATAAACATAACAATTACAAAGGTATTCTAAGGAAACAGATTAAAGTCTAACTCTATACAATATGTAATACAAATCCAAACTAATCCAATCCAAGTCTAATCAAGATGCAAATGGGCTTCTAATCCTCAGGGTAGTCTACTAAGAGCTCCTATGCACACTTCACTCAAACCCAGCTTCCAACCTAAAACCTGCCGCAGGAAAAGAAATGCGGCTGAGCTTAAAAAGCCCAGTGAACAGATATATAAACAAACGGATAATCGAAACGTATATAAGTATAAGAAAAGAAATCATAAGCTTCTGCTGAAATGAATATCATCTGACAAATGAATAAGGGATCAACGGTCAACTGAACAAATATCATGAGTTAACTGAATAAAGAACATGAAGAATCAAAGGATAACAGGATATGCTGCATTGGGATAAACATAAGGTATAAACAACGGTATAGAATAGTGTAAGGAAATCAGAAATCTACCACGAGCCCAAAACAAACCATATCATATCATATCATATCATGTCATATGTAACCAATATATTCGGAGAGGAGAGCTCAGAATACCAAATGTTAGGGGAGTCCTCAAAGTAACCAATGGAGTAGCGAACTTCCAAAATTTGTGAAAGGACTGTATTGCACACAGCACCAGTCACCAAATATATCATATCAAATCATATACAAATCAAATCTAGGATGCATCCATACGCCCCTGCAAAACAATCATACTGGCCAAACATATATTCTTGAGCTCATAATCATATTACAAACAAAGGGACGGGGTGGCACATCACTCGACCACCCTGGAGTCATGCCATTGGTGCATCAATGACACGGACATGGAACCCTCATGACTAGTGAAATGGCTCGGGTATCAAACTGAAGGGTCAAATAATGTCATAGTAATGACACAAAATCCAAAGTCATCATAATATCGTAATCATAGGTTCATATCAAAAGGTTGATATCAAATGGTTCAAAGGTTCATAGCAAAGGTTCATAATCAAAATAGCTAAAGATCAAAAGATGTGTAAGAGATCATGAGAAACCTTAAGAGAAAGGTCAGAATATCTGTACCTTAGCAAAATGAAATGAAAGTGAACGAGAACGTGAACACAAGGAAACAACGTCACGCCTTCTTCAACGAATCTACACGAGTTAGGGTTAATATGTTACTTATTAGCTCAATTAATGACACAACGGATTCTTAATTACTTATCATCATTCATTAATGTGATTAGGGTTTTGTTATTGGAATTATGTTAACATGTGACCAATAATATCATAATAAATGTTTAAGTGCATTTTAGGGGTTTATACTTATTAATGAGTCTTAAATGATATAATACATACATGTGCTTCAAATGACTGGTTTTATAACAAAATAGGTCCACTTAACGAATTCTGAAAGTGTATCAGAATTCAAAACTAAAATTCAAAAAAATTCTCACAGAAGCTATAATGTCCTAGGAGTCTACTTGAATTTTACCAGATTTTATTATTAAGTATTAGTACCCTTTCAAAAATCATATTTCCAGACCTACCCAGAAAATTAACTGCACATACATGCAGAAAGTTTGCATTTAGTTAGCCCATTTATGCACTTCAGAAAAATCTACAAAAATTCCAGGAAGTCCCACATAACTTAAATATTACTTCTGTAATAGGAGAGATCTTAACTCTTGATGGTTTGAAAATAAAAAATCAAAAACTCCAACTGATTTAGTTTTCTGCAAACACCGTTTTGACATACGATCACATAAAATTCAGAAACATGCCCAAATCAACTCCAAATCACTCCAAACCAATTAGGTCAGTTAGTAAACTATTTAAACTTAGTTTTAGCCTCAAAAATCTTACAAAAACACGTTTGTATCATTAACTTATGACCCTTGCGACACGACCCAAAATCTGGTCAGCATACTTTGAGACAGAAACAACACAACCTTAACCCCCTTTAACCCCTAATCGCCCTTAATTAATGTCTAGGGTTTCAAGATTTTATTACCATTGATTGTGCCATGTATTTTAGGGTTATAAACTGATTAGAATTCATGTGCATAATTCGTGATCAAAACAGAATGATGAGATCGATTTATAATAGAATCCGATTAGGGTTTTAAACCCCTCGTTACATTTATATGCGCATGGTGTGTTATCTTTATGACTATAACCGATTATGACATGATCAATAGATGATGAAAGACGCGAATGAGGAGTACTAGAATACCTTATCGTGGCAGCAAATGGAACGAATCAAAACCAAGAAGAAAAAAAAAACCAAAACCGATTACCCCAAGACTTGTTTATCCGCAACCAAAACCTTCCTTCCAAACCCTTTTTGCTTCGTGTACATGGAGACCAAAACCACCAGACCTTTCTTGTTCTTCCCTTCTTTGAGCCGTACTATGTGTGAGAGATATTGAAGAGGGAGAGAACCGTATAACTTGATTGGGAGAGGATCGTTTGATTATGGCAAGATTTTAGGGAAACCGTGTAAATAGATTAGGGAAATATTCATGGGCCGTATCTTCTTCTTCTTCTTTTTTTTTTTTTTTTTTTTTTTTTTTTTTTTGGAGGTTTGGTGTGTTTTATTTGTGCTTATCTTCATCCAAAATGTAGTAAATTACTAATGTAGGGCGTTTTATTTAAGTAGTGATATAGAGATCATTATTTGTTAATTATAATGTAAAGTTTAATTAAATTAGGTAACTTAAAGAATTAAACTTAGGCTAAAAATTTATAATACTCTTGCATAATTAATTTTGTGTTCTTATAACTTCAAAGTTAGAGGGGAAAAATCAGAATTTCAAAGAATGGAAATTTTAGGGTTTTACATCATCACTTGTGCCACTATCTCAGCAGTAGAATCTAGCTCAGTAGTAGTATGAACTTCACTAGCAGCAGTATGAACTTCAGCAGTAGAATCACCCAACTGAGTCACTTTTTCAAGTACAACTTCATTTCCTTCTTTATCAGCCACCACATAATCATTTTCATTTCCACCACTTTCCAACTCCAAATCTACAGCATCACCTTTAAACTTTGTTGTCTCAGCCCCCCTGAATCTGTTGTTTCTAACCTCCCCTGTTTGGTAGCATCCTGCTCCAAACTAACTTCATCTGAGGAACTAACTCTTTGTGTTATACCCACCTTCTTCAATCTCCTAAGGTGAGTAGCTCTTGACCTCTTTCCCTCCAATTGTGCAACTCTCAGCTTTAACTCTTTAATTTCTTCACCCTGTGCAGTTGTTAGTTGTTGAAGGCCAATAACCTGTTCAGACAATTTTGTACATTTTGCCATCAATTCAGTTATAAGTTCCATTCTATCCTCACTACTTTGGCCTGTGTTACCTGGCCCGAGAGGTAGATCACTGGATGTAAACTCAGTATCAAACCTGGTTTGATCAGCTGAGCCCCCAAATTAGCCATTTGGCTGGGGTTTTCATCACCTGTTTCAGGTTCATGAGAATCTTCAACATTAGATGTTGCCTTGGTTGGGGTCTTATTGATGTTACCATTGACCTGCTCTTCTTCTAAGCCAGTAGCAGTAGTGGCAGCCCCTTCCAACATATCACTCACCACACCTGTGACAGCCTCATCTGCAATACCCATACTGACACTGACCTAAGGGTGCTCAGTGTCCTCATTTGGTGAATCCCTAGGGGTTTGGGTCTTTTGAGGTTGTTGTGATGATTGAGCAAAAGTGGATGTGTGTTGGGTAGCAGTTGTGATTTCTGCTCCTTCACCCTGGTTTTGAGCTAATGACAGCATATAAGGAAATAATGCTGTCACAGTCCCAGAAAAATCCTTGCCATCCTTTTTCAAATAAGAAAATAATTTATTTTGAAGCATAGGGCAAACAAAAACTCTTTTATGAACAATAGGATTTGCCATTTGTTTGTTCAAAATAAGTTGTAGAAATCTTGGATAAATATAAAAATTGCCATTTATATTCTTTTTCATACCATCAAAAACCATTTTTGAAAAATTGAAAGGTTGTCCTGTAGCCAGACAAATCATAGCCGAAGCTTGAGTTGTGCTGAATTCATTCCAACCTGAAGTTTTAGGACTTAAACAATACAAGATGGTATGAATCAAAAATTTCCGTTGAGGAATGAGAAGACCTTTATAAAATTTTAAACTGTTATTTTTCTTCTCATACCCCATGGTTTCAACTTGCTCAAAAATGATAGAATTTTCAAGACATATTATTTCTTCATTATCTGCAATGGAAAGAGCTTCCCTCACAGATGACTCAGAAATAATAATCCTGTGGCCATCTACCTTAGCCTTTAACTGTTTTTTTTGGGTAAAGGGGAGTAATCCTGCACCCTGGTAAATAAATAACACCAAAAAATGTTTAAGTACAAAGGATATGGGTGAAGTCCCATATCACAGCCCGTTACATGGGCACTTACAAGCAATGATTAGCAACCTAACCACTATATAAGAATGACAACAGGCCACTCTTATAACTTACAAAGAACTTAAAACAAAGAGAACAACCAAAAGTGATTACAATTCATAGAACAATACATTACCACTCATGTACAACACATGAGTCTTCAAATCATTTTGGCGTTCCACTTCGACTTCCACGAAGGATCACGTATAATATGGCAGAAAGAAACACCCAAAGATCGTCCATAACCCCATATGATAGCAATCCCACGACGTAACAATATGATTTACAGTTCATAGAACGACACTTCAAACCATACCAATCAATTCCCAATCCATTGCAACTGCTATTATTTGTTCTCAAACAATAATAACCTAAATAGGAGTGAAATATAAGCAATATGGATCAAGAAAATAATAATAGGGTCACCGACCCTAACATCCAGCATCATATCGACCATATGAACATCAACACCAACCAAATCTGATAGAGCAGAAACACCAGGTCTGGTTCAATCCATCAATGGCTATCGATAAGATAAAAGGGTTCATAAACCCTAACTTGCAGTAGACAAAAACATGGCAGCAACCACGAACAGATAATAGGGTTGATGAAACCCTAACTTCCAATACAAGTCATATAACAGACCATTAAAGATAGATCGAATAAACGACCATCATCCATAGACCACCAAATCACCCATAGGGTTTTTGAACAAGAACCCTAAGAACTTGACTTACAACTCTCTCTTGAAACCCACGAATATACGCCTTACATCTGATGCAGAACTTTCAAATAACAAAAAACCCTAATACGGGTTACTTGCAGCCTATAAGCATATACATTATCATCATGAAGAAGAAACACAACCCTAAAAAATAGGGTTGCGTTGAGCATGAAAGACCAATCGAACACAAAACCACCAGATCGTAATAAGAATACCTAAAAAAAGGGTTTGTAATCGTTAAGCCACACCAGAATACGATCTTTAAAGACCAAAACCCTAAATAAAAGATAGTCGTTTGTGATTAGGGTTTATGATAAAGCACACCGCCTCTTAAATAAAAAACATCCCTAACATCGATTGCATACCATTAAACAATCAAAGATTGTTTAGAGATAGAGAGGCAATTTTAGGGTTAGTTTTGGCCGGAATAATGAGGAGAGGCGGCGGCTAAACACCCCAAACACGCCACTTCTGTGATGAAAACACAACCTTAGAGAATCGATTGCATACCAAATAAACGAATCATAGATCGTTACACGGTAGAGAGGCGATTTTAAGGTTGGATTTGGCCGGAAAAGAAAGGTAGAATTGGCGGCCAGGAGAGGGCAGAAATCGCCCCTAGAGAGAGAAGTTAGGTTTTGAGAGAGATTTGATTAGCCTTTAACTGTTCTTCCCCATTTGAAGTTGTGGCCTTGACAGTAGACCAGAACTGATCAATGTGGGAAACATATATAGTTGGGTTTGCTGTTAATGCATACCTTATATGGGTAGCATTCAAAAAATCTATAATTTCAGCAAACCATCAGCTTCCTTCGGCTTTTGAAGAAAAGCGACCTGATTGTGACTATCAGAAAACTCTCTTTGCGACATAATGAATTAGGGTTTGGAATTGGAGATTTTAAAATTAGATGTTAAAAGTTGTGTTAGGGTTTGATTTTGAATGATTTATGAGCGCATAAAACCAAGTATGCGAATCAATTAGGTTTTTAAACCCGAACAAGTTACAAAATCATCCCTGCACTTACAAAACAAGCAGTAGAATACCAGCAGTAGAAAGTTTTGCCTAGCAGCAGAAACTTCGTGCCAAGCAGCAGAATCTTTTTGCCTAGCAGCAGAAACCTTGTTGAACTCCACAAACACCTTTTCTCAATAATTAAGCATTCTCCATTGACTTTTCCTGCAAAAGATTAGTCCAAAACCACAAAAACACAAGAATTTCTTTGCCACAATAATAACAATTCTCAGTTATACTTAGCAGTAGTATAACAACTAGCAGCAGAACCAAGTATAACTAGCAGCACTATCCACAACAAACAGCAGAAACAACTTTTTGACTTAATAACAGTACAAATCCTTTTTAAAAAATTACAAAAACACAAAGAGATAAGTTTTCAAAAATTAATCATTCCAATACTACCAATTAAGAATTTAAATCTACCCACATCAAAACTTTTTGTGAGCAAATCTGCAACATTATTATCAGTATGGATTTTAACAATTTGAATTAACTTTTTCTCATAACAATCTCTTATAAAGTGATGTCTTATCTCAATGTGTTTTGTTTTAGAATGAAAAACAGGATTTTTAATAATATACATTGTACTGCTATTGTCAATATAAATTATTGTATTCAAGAAATTATACCCATAATCAAGAAGTTGATTCTGAATCCAAAGAACTTGAGCACAACAACTTGCAGCAGCCACATATTCAGCTTCAGTAGTAGAAGTGGCCACCATAGTCTGTTTCTTGCACTGCCATGAGATTAGTCTGCATCCTAGGAATTGACAACCACCAGTTGTTGATTTCCTATCCAAGCTTGCACCAGCATAGTCACTATCTGAGTAAGTTACCAGCTCAAATGGAGACTCCTTAGGATACCACAAACCCAAGTGAGAATGGCCTTTAAGATATCTAAAGATTCTCTTCACAACAGTCATATGAGAGAGCTTAAAAGTGACTTGAAATCTTGCACAAGCACAAACTGCAAACATGATATCAGGTCTTGATGATGTGAGATACATCAGTGACCCAATCATGGACCTGTAAGTATGTACATCAACTGATTCACTACTTTGATCTTTCAGAAGCAGATGTGTGTCTTTTTCAGCAGGGGTGCTAGCAACTTTAGCATCAGTAAAGTTGAACTTCCTTAATATATCAACCACATACTTATCTTGGCTAATAAATATTTCATCCGGTCTTTGATTCACTTGTAGCCCCAAAAAGAAAGCAAGTTCCCCCATAGAACTCATTTGGAACTGATCTTTCATTAGCTTCTCAAACTCTTTGCACATCTCCTGTTTGGTAGAACCAAAGATGATATCATCCAGATATACTTGAACTAGCAAAATATCACCTTTGTTCTTCTTTATAAAAAGAGTCTGATCAATTCTGCCTCTATGAAACCCATTCATTAAGAGATAAGTAGCCAATGTTTCATACCAAGCTCTTGGAGCTTGATGCAGGCCATATAGAGCTTTCACCACCTTATACACTTTGTCTGGATGATCAGGATCAATGAAACCTGGAGGTTGAGAAACATATACCTCCTCTTCAATTGTGCTATAGAAAAATGCACTCTTCACATCCATCTGATATACTGTGAAACCCATGAAAGAAGCATAAGCTAGAAAAAGCCTTATTGCCTCAATTCTTGCAACAGGGGCAAAAATCTCTTCATAATCAATTTCTTCTTCTTGTGTATATCCCTGAGCTACAAGCCTTGCCTTGTTCTTTATTACAATTCCTCTTTCATCAGTCTTATTACCTCTGTTATAAAAGTCTTAAGGATACCAGCTTTCTCATCCTTAGTTCTAAGAAAGAAAACCCATGTGAACCAGAAATTTTACCACCAATACCTCCTCCAAAGCTAACATGTTGACCATCCAGAGGTGTAAAGTCTGAAAGATATGACATGTTGCCAGTCATGTGCCTGGAACATCCACTGTTTGAGTATCCTTGATCCTCTTTCTTAGTACATGAATGTTCCTGCACACAAAATAAAGGAATTAGTTCCTTTTGGGGACCCAAGCCATTACTGACTTGGATCTGCCTTGTGCATCAATATAGGTATATTTATTAAAGATCATTGATGCACCATTGGGTTTGATAGGTCTCCATTCCCAATGTGCTGAGGCCTTCACAGCATCTCCCATATTTGCCCTTTTGGTGTTTACAATCCTAGCAGTAGAAACATTTGGCCTAGCAGTAGGAACTTCTGGTCTAGCAGTAGAAACTGCTGGCTCAGTTGTTTTAACTTTAGGTACCCATTTTTTATTGTAAACAACTCTTTTCTCATAAAAGGACCTTTTACCTATTTGTGATGTTTTAACAAAAGTTGTTATTGGTTTTGCACTTAAAACAGGTTGTTTTGGGAAAGCAGTCTTATTTGGTCTAGCAGTAGAAAGTTTGTTGCCAGACTTCAATAGAACTACTTTGGGAAACATGTTGCTTTTAACATTAGAGTGAGAATTTCTTTGAAAATAGTTATCATTCACCCTTGTTTTCCCAAAAACCATCCTTCTCCCCTTATGGTAGTCACATTTAGCATGCAAATGGTCAAAACTTCCACAGATATGACATGCTTTATTATTCATCACAAAGTCACTACCAAGTTGTTGAGATTTTAAATTGTTCCAGTTCCTTTGGTTTCCTCTAGGAGCTGGTGACCTATTTCTATACATCTCAGCATACTTAACTGTTGGCCTAGATTGAATAACTTGTTTTCTAGGTGTGACCACAGTTTTATCTTTAACCACTTCCTTAACCACATTTGGAACAGTGGTTTCTACTTTACACTTATTCTCAGACACATTTTCATCAACTAAAGAAGAATCACAAGCACTCTCAAACACTTCTTCTAACTTAGGAATCTCAGTAGATTTAGGACCATACTTAAGTTCAGGTTCTTGAAATTCATCTAATGTGCTAGGTCAATACCTAGAGGTGAGGGAATACCTCTGTATGGTGGAGGAACAGAGTTATATCCTACACCAGACTTAACCTTGTTAACTACCTGTGCTTGCCAAATTTTATTGAATCCTTCAGACTGATAAGCTAATGTATCAACAGAGATTTGAACATTTTCATTAATCTTTTTAAGTCTCTCTATTTCTGCTCTAAGGGCCTCATTTACAGTAACATAGTCTAAATCTCTTTTTAGTACAGCTATGTCATCATTGTATTTAGACTCATTTGCCCTATAATGTTCTAGTTGTTTTTCTCAAAACAGATATGCCTCTTTTATGATTTGCTAGATTAAATTTGACATTATCTAACTCTAACCTTTCATTATCAAATAGTTTTCTAAGCTTTTCACATTCTTTTAAAGCATTGCATGATTTAGAACAACTTTCTATAGATTGTACCTCTGAGTCTGAGAAAGCCATCAATGCAAACTCTATTGCCACCATTGCTGTTTCTGTTGGTACTTCCTCTTCATCAGCCATGAAGCTCCAATCATAGCTAACACCATCAATAGCCAGCATAGCCTTTGGCTCTTCCACAGTTGGCTCCTTCTTCCTTTCCTGTTTATACTATGAGCTTCTATTATCCTGCTTCCTAGGCATTCTGCACTCTCTTGCAAAGTGTCCCAACTTGTGACAATTGAAACACTCCACCTTTTTCTTATCAAATCCAGCAGTCTCATTACCATTGATGGTAATTTGTTTTCCAGTTCTTTGCCAAAACTTCTTAGCCCTCATACTAAGAAGAGCAACCTGCCATTTGATGTCCATCTCCTCCAAGTCATCATCATCCACCTGTTCAAGGTCTTCATGAGTCAAAGGAGAACCACTAGTTTGACTAGATATGAAAGCATAGAATGTAGAGTCTCCAAGTCCAGCAACATTCTTCTGTGAACTAGCAGTAGGAACACCATAACTAGCAGTAGAAACTCCAAAGCTAGCAGTAGAAACAATTTTATCATCATCAACCTTCTCTGACTGGCTAATGTGGGAAGATGATAGAAGTGCCATATTCCCAGAACTTGTACTTAAGTTTCCAGTCTTCTTCAATCTATGTTCAACAATTTTGAAATTGTTGTAAAGATCATTGAGCTTCATAGTTTCAACTTCTGGTTTATTCATCCACACAATAACATGTGTGTTGAATTCTGAAGGTAGACTTCTCAGAAACTTCATGTTGAGATCTTCCTTGTCTATCTCAACACCTAAGACAGTCAACTGTGTAACAATCTTTTGCAGCCTTGTGAACATGTGATCAAGTGTTTCATTGTTGGTTGAGGTAAAGTTTTCAAAGCTTTGTTTCAGCAATGTTTTCTGTGTCTTCTTGGTGACTTCATTGCCACCAAACACTGCACAGATTTCATCAAACAAGGACTTTGCAGTTTTATACTTGCTAAAAGCAAGCATTTGATCATCAGGAAGAGTCATTAGCAGCAAACTTCTAGCCTTCAAATCATTCTTCTTATGAATTCTTTCATCATTAGTAAAAGGGCCAGAATTCTGTTTTTGAACAGACTTGCCATCAATTTGTTCTATAGTAAAGCCTGGCATGAAAGAATCACCACACAGAATGATCTCCCAGAGAGCATAATCTTGAACAAGAAAGTACGGCTCTATCTTTATCCTCCACAACTCATACTCATTGAGTTTGAGTTTTGGAAGCCTTGCAGCAATGTTAGACTGACTGTTCTCCATCTCCATTTGTAAAAGTGAATTTACTGTCTTCTTTGGATCTTCTAATTCAAATTATAAGAGCCTGGCTTTGATACCACTTGAGAGGATCTACAACACACTCCTTGTGTTAGATTTATACTTTGAGTATATACTAATTAGCACGCGGAATTTACTAATTTGTACTTAGAAGATTTTGTATGTGATATGTATGTAACAGTATATGATCGAACAGTAATGTAAACAAAACAATAAGCTTCAATATATTAATACGAGTGATCTGAATATCACTAGGGTTTACAAAAACCTTGAAGCTATCAATACAACTCTCTAAACTTTATTGTATGTATTCGTGTAAACTCATGTATGTAACTCTATGCCCTAGGACCTCCTTTTATAGACTAAGGAGTCCTAGGGTTTACAATGACTTCCTATACAAGATAAATCTTTTACGTATCATTTCTAAACTTATCTTAACATTCTATACATGTTTATCTCTTCAGTAGCAGTATAAAATACTCTAGCAGCAATATCTTTACTCCAGAAGTAGTATCCTTACAGCATCTGTATCATTAACACTAGCAGTAGTATACTTAACACTAGCAGTAGTATCTTATACTTAGTATATTTTCAACTCTTCTTATAGCATCACCAGCAGCAGAATGAATATACTAGCAGTAGAATAATTATAACCAGCAGCAGAAAGAACATTTAGAGAATTTCCAGTTTAGCACCAAGAGCAGCATTATCATTCAATAGCAGCAGCATCTCTAAACCCAACAATGAGTGTGGTAATCAGAAGGGAAACTTTTTTTTTTTTTTTTTTTGGGTAAAAGGGCCTTAAAACACTGGTAAATATATCCAAAAAACATTGAAGTACAATTGACATAGGTGAATCCCATGTCCTCAGCCCGTTACATAGGCGATTTGACTCTACAAATGTAACAAAGCAACATACAACTGCTAAATGCAGCAACAAATACTAAACTGCTAACAACAGAATAGAAAATGATTACATTTAAACAAATAATCTAAATGTAAGACGACAAGGTTCATAGAACCACTTCCATAGTGCGCAACTCTGTCTTCAATGTTCTACATTGCATGACCTCGAGTGCACCACCAACTTCCCAGCTGCAATAGCAGCAAACAAGTCTAAAGCCGCATCTCTAACCTGCCCTACCAACACTACGGATGGCAAAAGGTCCAGAATCAAACACACAACTCTTCGACAAAGATGAATCTGCCCTACCACCTCAACCAATGGCTAAAGGTCCAAATTCACCCCAAAAAAATAGAGGTTTTTGAACAAGTATACCCCCAAACTTGACGTCCATAATATGATTTGCAGCTCATAGAACGACACTTCAAACCATACCAATCAAATCCCGATCCATTGCAACTGCTATTATTTGTTCTCAAACAATAATAACCTAAATAGGAGTGAAATATGAGAAATATAGATCAAGAAAATAATAATAGGGTCACCGACCCTAACTTCCAGCATCATAACGAGGTTCTGAATAATCAACATGGACAGCAGCAATGCGCATGTATAAACCAGACCCCAGACTTCCAATACTCATGAACAAACCAGCATGCACTGGTAATACGTGAACATCCCATGAATACCACCAGGTCTGTAATAGCAGAAAGACTTCCCCGCATAAACCCAAAAGCAAACAAACGACCAATAGGGTTCCCATAAACCCTAACTTCCACGGCAACAGTAGCAGGTTGCATAAGAAACCAGGTCTGATTAAAAACCAAATATGTTAAACAAAAGAATGTCTAGACCAGCCACTAACGTAATAATGGATTAAGAAAACCAAACCTCCCATGAGCGAGCCAAAGAGGTTTAGAAAACCTTAATCTCAGAATCCGATCATAAACCACATAATAAGTAGATGAATACAGGTCTATGATGGTTAGGGTTTTGAACAAGATCCCTAAGAACTTGACTTACAACTCTCTCCAAACCCACTTACAACGACAAACCTCTGATAGAACCGGCAGGTATCGAACAAAACCCTATCAAGGGTTTACTTGCAGCGATCGCAAAGCCAAACCCTAGAAGGGTTATTAATCGTACAATTCCAATAACACCACCAGCAATAGGTAACCAAGCCCCAAACGGCTTAGAATTAGCAATCAAAGGATCAGGTACCATACGAATGATAAATAAGAAACCCTAAAAAATTAGGGTTTCAGCAGATATAGCGCAACCTACATCACACAAGACGACCCCCACCTGGACCATCCGTATGATCAAAAGACAGTGGTAAACCCTAAAAGAAAGATAATCCCAAACCCTAAAAACCAATCGCAGATCTTATTAAAATCGTTGAAAACGATAGAACAAGAAAAACGATCTGATTCAGGGAAAAGATCGATCCATATATCAGTAAGGGTATTACCATAACCCAAGCACACCACTTCTTAGAAAAAAACACAACCCTAGAGAATCGATTGCATACCAAAAAACGAATCAAGGATCGTTATAAGGTAGAGAGGCGATTCTAGGATAGGTTTGGCCGGAAAAGCAAAGAAAAAGTGGCGGCTGGGGGTGGCAGAAAATCGCCCCTAGTGAGAGAGATCATAAGGGAAACTTCTAAGAAACTTGGAATTAAGATCTTCCTTAGAGATGTGAACACCTAATACAGTCAGTTGGCTGACTAACTTTTGCAACCTGCTAAACATTTGATCAAGAGATTCATTAGTAGTAGCACTGAAGTTCTCAAAACTCTACTTCAGCAAAGCCTTCTGTTTCTTCTTGGTGGCATCATTACCACTAAACGTTTTAACAATGGCTTCAAACAAGGATTTGGCATCCTTGTACTGGCTGAAAGTCGGCATTTGATCATTGGGGATGGCCATCAGCAACAAGCTCCTTGCTTTAAGATCATTCTTCCTTTATTGCCTTTCTTCTGCAGTAACAGGAGTAGTGTTAATAGTTGTACCAGTCTTGCCTTCAACTGTTGTTTCAGTGGTTGAAGGTGTGAAGGAGTTTCCATTCTCTATGACCTCCCAGAGAGCATAGTCATGTACTAGAAAGTACTGCTCAATCCTGAGCCTCCACATCTCATAATCATTCTGTTTGAGAATCGGCAACTTGGCAGCAGTGTTGGATGTAGTCTCCATGTCCATCTTCTTTATTGGGAATAACAAGTTCTTCTGTAAGGATCTTCTAGATCAATGTATCAGAAACTTGCTCTGATACCACTTGTTAAAAAGAAACACACAGTGTATAATGATCTCAGTACTATACCTAAGATTAAAGTTTCTGCTACTTAGTAAGTTTCTACTGCTCGTTCTATGTTACTGCTGCTACACATCTTTAGTGCTGCTAGTTGAATGGCTTCAGAAAGTTAATGCTACTACTTATAACGATAGTACTGCTACTTCTAGTTTATGCTGCTATTCATATGTTTGTGCTGCTAGTAGTAAATTTTAATACTGCTTCGATTGTTAATACTGCTAGTGGCTTTTTAAAGCTGCTATTGGTTAATATTGCTGGTTTGTACTGCCAGCTTTGACAGATATCGGACAGAGAAGAAATTTTATACTGCTAGTATTGGCAGTTATTGGATGACACACACAGAAGATGTTTGGCGTTTGGTTTTTGGTTCTTAACAGATTATTAAGGCTCGTTCTTATTGCTTAATTGGTTACGAAGAAAGGTTTTTATCACCTATTTGAAGTTGAAGTGAAATTTTTCGAGATTGTGTTCTTATCATATCTTAAAGTGGGTGTTACACTTTGAAGGTAACTTGTTCGTGCGTTAATGTTGTGAAGAAGCCTTGTCAAATCTAGCAATAGGTCTTTGCTATCACTTAAAGGAGTTACATTGTAGCGCTCAGTGTCTCATTGAAGATGAGGATTTTGTCAAGAGATTGCGGTCTACTTGTATGGTGTTAGTATAAGTTCAAAGTCACGTGGATAGTACAAGACATAAGACATAAGTTTGGGTTATTCTACTTCAGCATCAAGTTGGTAATACTTAGTTTTCTTCATTAGTGATCAGTACATAAAGCCTAGAGATTTGAAGAATCATGAAGATGATTAACACATTGGTTTCAGGGGAAGCTTATTCTTATGATGTGATGTTCATGCACCACTCAAGGAGAAGTTTTTGATTTTTACTATTGTTGATCATTATTACTACTGCTAGTTGGAGTTTCTATTGTTTTGAATTCATTTTTCTTATATATGCGTCATGGAGGGCAATTTGAAATATTAGAAGGCTTGGATTAGGAGTGTGGTATTGGTTTGTCGTGGTCAAGATCATATTTGCATACGTTCCCTATTTGTTGATAACAAAAAGGGGAAGCGATGTTGTGGTGGTATGGCATGGATTAAGGGGAAGACAAGATTGTTTCATTCATGGTGAGATTTAATTATCTCAATTTCTCTACTTCGTCTAGGGAAGTTCTTACAAGAAAGTGTTTGTCATCATCAAATATGGGAAGATTGTTGGGTTTATTGATTTAATGATACAAAACAAGAAGAATGAAACTAGAAGGACTTTAAAAGACAAAAGACAAAGAAGACTTGCAGAAAAAGATGGAGGATAAAGATTAGGAAAGTATTTGTTTCCTAATACTATTATAAGTCTTTTGTAACCCTAATATCTCTATTATATAAAGAGACATAGGGGCGTAGGTTTTAGTGTGCACAAAATTACAATGTAGACGTCTAAAGGGGTGTGTGTGTCTAGACGTTTTGTCATAGAAAAACGTCTAGGGTATAAGCTTTCAAGATCAGTTTTGATCCTTGTTATAGGTAGATAACACGTTGTATTATGTTTAATATAATTAAAGGCTTGGAGTTGTGGAAAAACCTTGTTCATAATAACGTTAATTCATTGTTTGAATATTCCACTTTCGTTATTATTGTTCCTAGATAATATGAGGTCTAAAGAACCTCGAGCTACAACGATCTTACAAAGATTTTGTGATTTGTGTAACAGTAAAGTAATGAAATAGTGAATGAATGTACGAACAAGTTAACTCAGTTAGTACTGTTAGTGTTATCTTCAGCAGTTCCATATGTAAGCCTGGCAGTACAAACTGTTAGTTTAATTCCTAACAACGTTTACAACAAACAATAACAACAGTCAACAACGAAACAAGAAAGGAAACCATCGATCTCAGCTCATCTAGGTTTATCAACAAAGATTCGTTCAAACGAACTAAACCACAAGTTATAAACATCATAGATCGATCTATTAGAAGATTAACTTCTTTTACTATTCGATTCTATTTAAAGTAAGAACAAAAAAAACAATATTGTTTTTATTCCTCTTTTGAATCGATCTAAGAAAAACAAAAACAAAAGAACGCTACAAGCCATACCCGTATTTGGTTCATTGGTATTTGGTTCATTGGTATTTGATTCTTATGGTGCTCGAGTAACAGAAAGTCAATCAAGGGACGAATTTTTGTTGTGTTTGTATCACCGGTTGGGATAAGAAAAGCATAGACGAATTTTTTGTTGTGATTGTTGTGACTGTGTTTTGTTTAAGAAAAAGAAGATTAGGGTTATCAAAGATTAGGTAAGAGTGTGTTACGTGATCCTTTATATACCTGAAAGTTAAGGTAAGGATTTGTTTTGTGTTGGGCTTGTAACTCCACCAGGGACGAATTTTTGTGAAATTAAGTTAGTTGATTGTCTAGGCTTGCATTTCGTCTAAAAGGTTATTGGGCTTCATCAAAGGGACGAATTTTGCTATTAGATTCTGGTTGTGTTTTATATGGCTAGACATTATTATTTTTGGGTATAATATTTGGTCCACATTTTTAGTTGAGCTTCATGAATCCAAAATTGAGAATTATTTTGGGTTGAGATTATTCGGGTTTGTGTGGATTTAACTACTGTGCTAGTTATTATTGGGAAAGCGTGTATGATTGTCAAAGATTAATTTGAAAAAACACAATTACTTCTTTATAGACACAAGATCCATTTTCATTTCACACCGAAAATAAAATGGAATCAAGATCAAAAGAGTGAGAGAGGTGCCTAAAAGTGTTAAACTCGCAATGCACTCCAAAGAAAATTGTTTGACACATTTCGAATCAGTTAAAATTCAATGCAAGGTTCTCTCAAAAGCAAGGTTTCCATCATGGAGTACCTTTTCAATATTCTTCGGATCTAAAATGGACCTTCTAACCTTCCAAAGGGAACTCCAGCACAACATAGTTCAAATAGAGAAGCAAATTGAACAGAGAAGTGATTGCATGGTAGGATTTAGAGCGCTCAAGACACAGTTAAAAGGGTTCATGTCCATGGATTTTAGAGTGTTCAAGACTTCTCGGGACTATGATTCTCAAAGCAAGTTATGGAGAGACAACATCACTAGTATGGAGGTTGAAGCCTTTAGAGATCAGCTCGTTGCATTAATGAACATACTAGAAATGGTGCTTAATGAAAGATCACTTCATCTGAGGGTTATGCTGAAGGAAAAGGAATTCAAAGAAAAGGAACGTGAAAGAATTGAAATGGAGAGTCAGAAATGGAAACGAGAATTGAATGGACGAGAGCATGGAAGAAAGATGCTGACACAAAAGGAAACAGTGAATGAGGAAGGTACATCTGACGATAATTTGGTATTCACGGGTAACATTGCATTATCAGAGCAGCAGAAAGAAAGCAGCACTCCAGGGAATGATTCGGATGCTGACGGGAAATTCAACTGCAAGGATGGTTTGAAGACTGCAGCTGCTGATGTCATTGTTCAGACACATTGGTTTAGGTACATCAATCATCTGATGATATCAATATATTTGAAAATGTGTTTCCTTATGAGACACACAGTCATGGACAACCTGAGTACATTAACGACACATATGTGGTGAATCAGGATGATAGAAATATTACTCCTGAGACTCCACATATGGATCCTAATGGAGGTATGGTTGAACATGACAATGTGAATCATGATCAAGAATGTGCTTCAATTGCTTTGTCAATTAAGAATACGCAAAACGAAGTTGCTCGATGTAATGAGCTTAATTATGAACTAAAAGCACAAAATACGTCGTTAACTAAAAAGCTTGAGAATTATAGTAAACGTATAAATGATTTTGAAACAAAAACTAATCGTGAATACAGCTTTGAAGTGGCATTTCAAAAATCATATGTGAAAGAACAAGACTTGCAACATCAAATGCGAGAACTAGTTGGTTCCAACAATGAAAAGGTTTCAGAACTGGAAAAAGAAAAACTTGACCTTCAAAACCAAATTGCAAAATTAACAACAG
Organism: Artemisia tridentata subsp. tridentata; assembly: GCA_021014915.2. Taxonomy (NCBI): domain Eukaryota; kingdom Viridiplantae; phylum Streptophyta; class Magnoliopsida; order Asterales; family Asteraceae; genus Artemisia; species Artemisia tridentata. The sequence goes on along the minus strand of CP139507.1, from coordinate 286,544,832 downwards.
AGGTTTCAACATTAACAAAAAAGGTCTCAACATGTCAAATAGATTACAATACATTAAGAACGAGATGTAAAAACAGGGAAGACTCGTATCTTAACAACATTGTTGATTTGGAAGCAAAATTGAAAGATTTTGAAAAAACTGCTTGTGATAAATCGTTGAATGTTGAGACTGACAACTTAAAAGTGGAAAATGGGATGTTGAGACACGAAAATGAGAGAATTTTAAAAGAGTCAATCGACATCCAAGAGAAACTTAAACGTCAAATATTCTCTCTTGAACAAAATTTTCAAAGATGTCAAGCACAAAGCATTAACTTTGAGCTAGCTTTACAACACAATCTGGAAAAGCAGTCTTTTGAAAACCCTTGGATGTCAAAGCTTGAACAACTTGATGATGAATACGTGTCAATGAAGTGTCAAATTTCAAAATACGAAAAAGAGATTGAGCATTTGAAACAGATTTACAAAAACCTGTTTGAATCAATCAAACGTTCACGAGTTCAGACACAAAACTCAAACATGAAACAAAAAGAGACTGAAGATTTGAAGTCTCAATTGTCCGAATTGCTGATAAAAAGTTTGAAAATGTTTTGCAAAAGATTGAATCAATGAAAAAGAAAAAGGTTGATTATCAAATCACAAAAGTTTCCCTTCCAAATCCCATGTTCGATTCTAATACTCCAGATTTTGAAAAGGAAAAGGGGGAGAGAAAGTATCTTTTTGAAAATGAAAATCGTGTGCTTCAAACAAAAGTGGTTCAGCTTGAAACTCTTTTAGCTCAACAAACAAACGATTTTGAGGATGCCAAAACTGACTTTTTCAACAAAACAACCAAATTCAAAAATTATTTTGAAAGATTTGAAAAAGAAAATGTTGAGTTCGAACGAAATTTGGCTCGTAAAACGGATGATTCTAAAGCCGAAAAAGATCAACTTTTGAAACAAATTGCTTCTTTAGAATCAAAATTGGCATCCCAATATCATCTTTCTCTTCAAAAAGAATACAGTGATTTGAGAACTTCATACAATGCTTTAAAGGTGAAATTCGATACTCTTAATCGAGCAAAGGGAAAAGCTCATGTTTCAAATGTTTCAACACCAAAAGTAAGTGTTTCGGAGAAGGTTTACACCGATGAATCTTCAAAACCATTTTCGAAAAAGGTTTCTCAATTTACAACCTATTCTTTGCAAAAAGGAATGAAGTTTTCAAAGAGACCAAGTTTTTTCCAAACATTTACCTCTAAAAGGTTTTCAAATCCAAATGCTTCAAGTGAAATGAAACAAGTTTTTCAAACTCCACACCATCGTTTTACACCGGTAAAGCAAGTGTGGAGACCAAAACAAAGTTTTTCAAAACCCCCAAATGCTTCAAAAGAAAAGAATCAAGTTTTTCAAATTCCACACTCTCGTTTTACACCGGTAAAGCAAGTGTGGAGACCAAAGCAAAGTCGTTCAAAATCTTTCAAATATTCAATATCAGAATTGCTTTCACTACAACATAAGAATGACTCTTCTTTGAACATTCCAAATACCGGAAGGTTTCCATTTATCACAAAAACAAATCTTCAAAGAGAACCCATGAGGTTCAACTATAGATGGAAATCTTCTTCTTCAGATTTTAAAACTCCAAGAGAAACACCGGGTTTCTCAAACAATTTTCAACGGAAAAAGAGTTTTAAATCTCCATTGATTCCACGAGTGTTATTTCAAAATGAATCACCGGTTATCAGTCGTCGTTGGAATTCAACTTCTTTAAATCAGATTGACACAACTTACAAATGGATTTCAAAATTCGGTAAACCCGTTGGCGCCGTGCTTAAATGGGTTCCAAAGTTTGTTGTCTAATCTAAAGATTATGACTTCTTAGTACTTTGGCTAAGGACTCGGACTTCAACATATGACTTGTGCACACATTACAGTGTACAACTCGGGTTTCAAAGAAAGGAAAGTGCCTTGCTAAATAATTTTTTAAAAACCAAACGTGCACTTATCCTAAAAACAAGAAGCAAATTCTTCTCTGGCTTGAGCTATTTTAGAAAAACTTTCAAAATATTTAAGCTCAAGTCAACGGTTGTTGATAAAATGTTAGATAACATCGCAATTTTTCAAAGAAAGGAACCTGTTGTACATTTTGGTGCGACAATCCTAACTGAAAAGAAGTTCACACGCAAAGTTTATCAAAAACTTCTTAATCTTGAGCAAAATTTATTCAAAAATTTTCAAAAGGTTTTTCAAAATTTTGCTCAAGATTTTCAAATCTTTACTCCCCAATTCACTCTAAAGTTTAAAATGTCAAAACATATGCTAGTTTTGAGGGGTCTTATTTCAGTGCATAACATTTTAGTTACCTTGAAGCAAAATTTATTCGAGAAATTTTCAAACTAAAATTTCTAAATCTTTCAGAATTTTGCTTCAAGAAGAGTCCTTCCCTCAAACTTTAAAAAGTTTAAAATTCTCAAAACAAATGCGAGTTTTGAGGGGGAGTATTTCCAAAACAAAAATGTTCCGTCAAAATCATGCTTGATGGTTTATGCACACATAACAGTGCACAACCTGTTCTTTGTAAAGAAAGGACCCTAAGGTACGCTTCAATGCCTCAATCCTAATATAAGGAGCGAAAGCTTCTTACTTTTGAGTAGAATTAATCAAATTTGTAAAGTTTTTCATAATTCTGCTCAAAAGAACAAGTATTCCCTCTCGAATTTAAAACCTCAAAAAGTTAATTCACTTGTTGAGGGGGAGTATTTGAAACAATCTTTGTTCAAAACGGAAAAGTTCTTGTTGGATTCTTCCCGTAAACCTCAAAAATCATATTTTAATCAACGTTTCTTCAAAAACAACATCAATATGCTATTTTTGAGGGGGAGAAAAACAAAAGTGATTAAAATATGGTAACAACTGTGAAGAATCTTGTATGAGCTCGACTCAGATATCACCCAAGAATTGACGAAACATAAATGTTAGTAATCGAAAGGACTTGTCTGAGTAGATTGTACCATTTCGAGAAAGTTTATGTGGACTTGACCAGGCCGGGTAATAACTTCTAGCTGGTCTAACCAGTGATGTAAGCGTGTCTCGAATCAGTCCTGTTCACTGAAAGTTGATCAATTCAAAAAGTGCGAACTCTACCCAACACATATTTATTTTAAAAACTCATGAGCACATGTTAAAGGGGAGTATTTCTGAAAAGTCCAAAACTCTCAAAGTGTTAACAAAATATGTTTAATAATCATAAACACTTTGAGAGATTTTCAAATGAATGGTTTTATGGCAACATAGGATAGTCATGGAGTTATAAGGTGAGTAAGGATTAGGAAATACGTCCTATGATCCGCCAGAGCCGGAGGGATCTACCCAAGGACAACACCAATAGTTTAGTAATAAAAGTCCTTAGGTATGATTGAAAAAAAGGAGTAAAGAATGAAAGGAGAAAGAAGGGGTTGAAGAATTAAAAAGAAAGGTTATGGAAAAGGGTGAAAAGAAATAGCCCTCCAAATGATCAACCTTAGGGCAGAAACCGGGTTCAATTCATATGCTACTGGTTGTTACTAAGGTGACACCGGTATTGAAGAAAAAGACGTCATGGACCCAGTGACGCACTGCACTTAACCTTCTAAACCACTCAAGTTCTCTTAAAAGGACTTGTTTCATTCTCACAGGGAACCCTGCATAATCTATCGACCGCTCATTACGAGTTATGTTGATATTGAAACAGGAGACACCGCTCCAGTCTCCGACTACCAAAAAATGCACTTATCGAGTCTAGAGCCACGAGATACATCAAAAGATCTCATAGGAACACATGAAATTTCTACACTTGCTGTTCAACATTAAGGACACCAATTGTAAATTAAAGAGTCCTACGCAGATCTTAGCAATTATGATTCTCAGTGATTGAATGGAAATTCCTGCCAGGGTCAACATCAAACAGCCCTGACAGCAGGTTACTTCAGTAATCCCTTGTGGGTTACGCTTAGTGTTAGCGGTGGTTTCAAACGGTCTACAGTCGTGGAGTGATACTTTAGCGGCTCACCTGAATCGTTGATAAACTTCGGTGTATCTGTGTAAGCCCTCTCGGGGGTATCCGGTTCAGGAACGGGCTTGGGAAGGATTAGAGAAAGTTTTCACACTATGCTGTTAACGATCTCAAAGTCCGAACCTGTAAGTGCTGGAAACTTTATTGCTAACTGTTTTCATGCAGGTACACATGGAGAACCGGAGATCCAGCTGAGACCATTACTACCACCATTATCATCAACGACATTCCATTTCCAGATGCTCATACCAACATCATTATGAAAGATGAAGTTCATGCAAAGTACAAAGAAAGTTCTCATCAAAGATCAAAGTAAAGTAAAGTTCAAAACGATTCTACGTCAAAGTCAAAGAATCTACAAAATTAAAAGACAAAGATCAAAGACCTGAAATGAGAACCCGTTATACATGAAGAATTAAAGTCAAAAGAAGTATGAGCATGTTGGAAAAGACGTAAAGACACCATTAATGAAGACGTTGATGAAAGCCATGCTAATACCACAAATGATCACAAGAACAAGAACGAAGAACGAAGATCACGAAGCATGATAGGAACAAAGAATCTAGCAAAGCTATTACACAAAGACTCAAAGTTCAAGACATCAAGTATCAAAGAAGTTAAATGATCATCCATTTCTATTAGTGGACCCATAACTCACAGGTCACAAAAGAGATCTCAATGATCACCCCTTTAGGGGGAGATTGTTGGAAATGCAAAAGTGATGATCATAAATATAATCAAAGAGAGATCTCAATGATCGTCCCTTAGGGGGAGATTGTTGGTAACGCTTAAAGTGACGATCATTATCGAGTCAATGAGTCTTGTAATATGGTCATGTAATAGCTCGTTAGAATCGTAAAAATATAGTCTACATGTTAATGTCGAGTTAGTGAGATTGGTAAACACGGCACACTTCCTTATGTCTATGTCATGTAAGACTATATAAGCATGTAAACCTCTCATTTGAGAGGTGTTGATTGATTAATGAAATAGAGAAATTCTCTCTATCTTCTCCCTAGTTCTCTCTCTCTAAACATATTATCTCTCTCTCTTTAAAACATCATATGTGTGTGATTTGATATTAGAAGGGATCCCAACAGACCACAAGATAGTACTTTTTAAACATTAAGCTACTCACAGATGTAGGACCAAACAAGTCCATATGAAGCATGAATAATGGTTGAGTAATAGAGTTTTGAGTCTTGGCCTTACAAGAAGCTTTGTGTTGTTTTCCCTTAAGGCAAACAACACATGTTTGGTCATTTTCAAAACGTTTTTGAGGTAAACCATCTTTAACAATCTTAAAAGACCTAAAAGGATAAAGACCTAAAAGTGTGCTAAAAGGATAAAGACCAAACCATCTTTAACAATCTTATTTATGGTTTTAAAATTAACATGACCAAGTCTCCTATGCCATAGCATTGATTCATCCAATGTGGCCTTTGCAACAAGACAAGTTAGACTCTCTTTAGGAACAATTTTCTTCATATCAACACTGTACATGTTGCCCTTTCTAGGAACTCTAAGGAACACATGACTTTCATCAGGTAACTTAAAGTCAGGAGAAAGAACAAGACATTCAGTTTCAGTAAAAAGAACTCTGTTCTTTTTGTCACACATCTGTGAGACACTAAAGAGATTAAACTTAAGTTCCTGAACAAAATACACATCTTCAAAATCAAGCTTACCAGTTTTGATTGTACCTTTACCAGTAATCTTACCACCTCTTGCTCCTCCCCCCAAAGGCAACATATCCTCCATCAAAAGCTTTGAAATCTGAGAGGTAAGACATATTCCCTGTCATGTGCCTAGAGCATCCACTATCTGCATATCCTTGATCTTCTTCATCATCTTATGGATGTTCCTGCACATATAATAAAGGAAATTAGTTTCCTTTGGGGACCCAAGCCATTACTGACTTGGATCTGCCTCGTGCATCAATGTAGTTATACTTCTTCATAGTGATTGATGAAACATTGGGTCTGGTAGGTTTCCATTCCCAACATGCTGAGGCCTTAACAGCATTGCCCCTTTGTCCCCTTACAGCATTCATCTTCCTAGCAGTACTAACTACTGGTCTAGCAGTACAAACAACTGGCCTATCAGTTTTGACAGCTTGACTAAATTTCCTGTTATAAAATGCTGTTTTTTTAAAGGGCCTTCTAACAGTTTGTTGTGCTGGTTTGGAAAAACTTGATTTTTGTTTAGCACTATAAACTATTGATTTGGGGTGAGCAGTACAAACAGGCCTAACAGTATTGAAAGTTCTAAGGCCAGTTCTCAACAACATTGCTCTGGGAGTCATTTGACTTTGAGCATTGGGGTTATTCTTTTTAGCAAAACTGTTAGTGTTCACCCTAGTATTCCCATTTACCACCCTTTCCCTTTGGTGGTATTTGCAATTAACCTGAAAATGATAAAAACTGCCACAAGTAAAACATGCTTTATTATACATGACAAAATCACTTCCTAGTTGTTTGGACTTCAAGTTATTCCAATTTCTTTGAGCACCCCTAGGACTCTATGACCTATTTTGTGATCTATACATCTCAGCATATCTAACCTGTTTCCTAACTGGTTTTTCAAGTCCTGTTTTGGCCACATTAGGAACAACAATTTTGTCTTCAACTTTAACTTCAGACACATTTTCCTCAACAAATGATGTGTCACTTGCACTCTCAAATGATTCCTTAACCTCTTCAGACTATTCTACCTTAGGACTCTCACTAGTCTTAGGTCCATACTAAAACTTAGCATCTTGAAATTCATCTAGACCAACCTGTGCTAAAGAAATACCAGGGGGTGAAGGTACCCCTCTATATTGAGGTGGAACTGACTTGTATCCTAGACCAGACATAGCCTTATTAACAAGTTGACACTCTATTATCTTATTAACTCCCTTAGATGCATATTCAAGAGTGTCTACACTTAGCTGTATGTTTTCCTTTTGTTGCTTAATTTTGTCTAGATCATTTTTAAGTACACTAATCTCAGCATCTTTGAATGTGATGTCTCTTTTAAGCACAACAATGTCCTCAGAAAAGACAGTCTCATTTTGCTTGTAAAACACTATTAGTTCTTCTAAGACAGCTAAACCTCTTTTATGATTTGCCAAATTAAAATTAGATTGGTTAAGCTCTATTCTTAGGTCATCATACTGCTTTTTAAGTTTTTCATAATCTTTTAAAGCTAAACAAGTTTCTGAGCAAGCATTAACAATATGTACCTCAGAGTCAGAGAAAGCCATCATCGCCATCTCTGTAGGTGATTCTTCCTCAGCCATGAAGCTCCAATCAAAACCAAGTCCATTTATGGCCACCATTGCCTTTGAAGAAGTCTCTTCTTCATTCACAGCCTTCCTCTCCTGATTTCTAGAACCTCTGTTGTCTTGGCCTCTACCTCCGCTATCCTGGTTTCTTGGCCCTCTGCATTCTCTAGCAAAATGTCCCAACTTATGACAGTTGTAACACTCTACTTTTGACTTTTCATAACCAGCAACATCACCTTCATTAATAGTGATCTTCTTTCCAGTCCTCTGATAGTACCTCTTTGCCCTCATGCTCAGCAAGGACAATTGCCACTTCAAATCCATCTCCTCCATATCATCTTCATGAATTTGAATTAGGTCTTCATGATAAAGTTGAGACCTACTTGCTTGACTGGCTAAGAAAGCATAGACAGTTTCATCACCTAAGCTAGCAGCACTAGTTTAAGAACTAGCAGTACTAACTTTAGTGTTAGCAGTACGAACTCCTGAAGCCACATTAACCTCCTCTGGACTGAACTGTCCCTAACCGGATTCGGACGGCCGATGTGCCCGACCAAGGTGAATGGAATCAAGACATTCATCAGTAAAACAATCGTAGTGGTCTAATCTCTAAGAAAACTCCACCGTGATAAATTGGTGATTTCAACTAACAATATTTATCCGTACTATGAAATTCTCCTTGGAGAAAGACGTAACCACATTTCATACATCACATCATCACTCCACAACTCATACTTATGAAGTTCATCCACAAAGACATGAGCAAGTCAAAGACTATTAAGAAGTCATAGATCAATTCATGAATCAATTGAGAAGCTAAAGTAAAGTTCAACATAGAGTATGAGTATGTTGGAAAAGACGACACTGCAAACCCGTGGAGATGTTGATCAAAGGCAGGAAAGATCAAAAGACGATACTTCAAAGATCACATTGCATGAAGGAACAAAGACTAAAGACTATTCTATGACGACACACAAAGTTCAAGACCAAGATGACGAAAGACCTAATCACGTGGAGCATCAATTTGAATGACCACCCCTTAGGGGGAGATTGTTAGCATTAAAGAAAAGTATAAAGAAGTGATGGTCATTCTAGATTAGGAACTTTGTAATGTGTCGTAGAATATATAATAGATTAGTCAATGGGCTCGTGGATTGGGCCAAGATAATAGGTTATTAGTTATGATATGTTGTAATCCAAGCCCAATCCACAAACCAATCAAAGCCCATCCAAAGCCCATAAGGCTTTTATGTTAGAAGTATAAATACCTCCAAATGGTCTCATTTGGATGTGTGCTTGAATGTGTAAGTGTGTGTTTTTTTAATATAAGTTATCTTCTACTTTCTCTCTCTTGAAATACACATACTTCTCTCTTGCCACCAATCCATATGTGCTTAATATATTGTGTGATAAGGTAGATCTAAGGTCCTACACTCCTTAATTAGGCATAGTTAATCAGGCTCTGCATAATTTAGGAATGATAATAAAATGCTCGGGCTAGCCGACTCATACCATGTTTGGGGTTTTACAAAAATATTTAGTTTGGTTTTTGTTGAGGTTTTTATTTTAGAAAAAAAACCGGCATTCTCTATAACCTTAGGCTCTGATACCATTCTGTCACACCCCGCTAAAAGCGGAAACACGAGGTGCAATGAAATGTAACATCGCATAAGATAGTAGAACAACACCATATTTGATTTAAGAAATAAGTGTACAATGTTACATAAAGATTTTTATACAATACTGAATAATGAAAACATAAGTCTTAATCTTATCAAATTTATAGTCTTTAGAAAATGTCATGGCCAGGTCAACTCGGTCTTTGAAATGAGATCAAGGTATAACTTCAAAATGCATGTACCTTCAAAATACCATTATCGATCACCTGAAAATGATACTCGAATATGTCAACATAATGTTGGTGAGTTCGTAGGTTTAAGTTAAACAAAACCATTCACCATGCATGATATATAAGTAGGACAAGTGTATAAATAATATAATAAAGCGTAGGGCAAGCATTCATATATTGTTCTACCAAAATAACCACCAACAATGAAACTCTTCATCTCCGTAATATGATGTTCTTCATGTATGCATACCAGCTGGAGCTAAAACATGATTATTGTTCTACACAGATTGTTCTACACAAAAAGCCTCACATAGAATGTTCTACACAGTAAAACCACTAGTGCACCTAACGCAATTATATACACACAAAATTGTCCAAAAGTTCTAAAGCAAACATTTAAGCACGACATAAAACTTGAAATAACTTTGAGTATAATTTCCCCCCAAGAAAATGTATAAGTAAAATGGGGCCACGAAAACTCACCTTGAAGCGGATGAGATAATGAAACAAGTGCAAGCAAATAATCGAAGGAATCACAAGCTACTCCTTCTTCAACGGATCTACATAAATTAAGGATCATTTAATATTTATAAGTCCATTTTATAAATCCATTTAATGTCATAACTGATACTTATAGTTATTAATGTGTTTTAGAGTTTCACATGTGAAATTGTAAGTATTCATAACATAGGTTTAGAAGTATCTTGAATTGGTGTTTTAAATGAATTAGGAGCAAAACATGTTAGGTTAAACCAAACCCTTAGCTTATTTCATATTCCAGGTTTTATCCCGTTCTGGCCCCTTTATTTGTAAATTTAATGACACATTAAACGAACTCCTGAGGTGCTATAGTTTTTACCAGAGCTCCCTACATATGTCTAATACTTCCAGTAATTTTTGTGGATTTTATCTCTTAGTGAAAGTATATGATCAAAAATCGTTTATCCAAGTCTGTCTAGAAAATGACCTGATGGTATACCCAAAAAGTTTGCATTTAATTAACACATCAAGACCTTCCATAAAAATATACAAAAATTCCAGTAACTAATATACATCTTAAATATTCCCCTGCTAAAATTTGGGCCTCTCAGACCTCATATTTTATGAATTAAAAATCATAAGGATTGACTAATTTTCAGACATCCAAAATACAGTTTTGACACTTAATCTCCCAAAAATCAAAAGACTACGTTCCCGACCTCCAATGACCACGAAATTTGATATTTAAATATTAAACATCCTGAACTTATTTTTAGATTCAATAATCAAGTAAAAACATGTTGTTATCATAAAGTTACACTCCTTGCAATATGACCCAAAATCTGGACAGCATGCTGTGAGATAGATTACAAGCCCTAATCTAACTCTTTTTAAGCCAAATCTTGCAAACATGTTATAGGTATGATTAAGGTATATTTCGACACTACAATACACACACTAAAATGATTTAACCCTTATAGCTCACACATCCATCAAGCACACAAACACATAGTTAATGAGGCACAAGGTTACATAAAATCACACTATTCCAGCCCTAATTCCACGTAAACAATTATATACACCAAACAATTATATACACCCCTCCTTATTAGCTTAGGGTTTTATTCCAGATTTTAGAATTTTAATCAGGTGCATTATATGATCTACTTAAGGCTTGAAGATCAGACCTAGGGTTGAGCCATACTTTGATCAAAGAGAATGAAACAAGACTCGACAACTTTAGTTACAACGATTCATACGATACTCTGTATATATGTTATTCGAATGTAGCAGCAGGTCATGGTTTATTTTAAGGTTCGTATTAAATTAAATCGTGTAACAGGTTTTGGAGAGAATATAGGGTTAATGTATGGTCTTATATACTGATGACAATTTCAGAATATTAAGGCTGAATGAAGGTCGATTGGAAAGAGAGGAACACAACACTCGACATCTGCTATAAGAACTCTTATTTTGTTGTGTATCATGTTCCTTTATTACATGATCGAATGACAACCAAGACATAATTTATTTTCGGGTTCTTATGATTATGTATAACAAGTTTGTATGACTTATTAGATTCGTATATCAAAATAGTTAGAGACATTCCTAGGCTGCACAAAGATGATCGATAAGAAAGGGACAATTATACTCGAATCAATCCTATACGACACCCACCAATCTGCTACGAATGCTTAAACACAACCTACACGATCACAGCTTCAGCACCTTCAACCCTTTTAGTCTTGATCGATCAGGACATCAACAAAAACACAGCCACGAACTCTTTGTTTTGAGAGCAAAAGAATGCCAGAATTTTTGTGTGTGTTTCGATTGTTATGAATAGAACAGAACCAGAAAGAGAAGTACGATCATATAGAGAGGAGGAATAGGGGAAACGTATGTTTAGTTATGATAATTTGCTGAGATTGGGGCGTGAATTTGGGCTAGTCAATGGGAGGGAATCCGACTTTTAATTAGGATTAGAACTTCATTAATATAAATTTTTTATTATTTAAGTTATTTAGGTTAATATTATTTATAAGGTATTATTATTGTTTAGTTAAATTTATTTGGTATTATAAAACTTAGGTAGAATTATATTAGGTTAGGAAAAATTCAAATAAATGAGAGAAAATGAAATTAGGTTAAGTGAGGGTTCTCACATGATTCCCATCAATACGGCGTATACTTTTTCTAATAAAAATCTGATTTATTTTTACGAAGAGAACATACGGCGTACCCAGGATTCTGGATACGGCGTATCATCTGCAGATATTAGCAACTTTTATTTTTCGTATTCTAACTTCGTTCCTAGTTTTTTGTGCTATCTTTCTTCTGGGCCCATCCTACTGACAAATTTGTTTCTGTTCGCAGGGACGATCATGGAAGATATCATTATGGATGGATATTTAGCTATGGAACAAGGGAAACTTTTGCAAAGAACAGGTTCTTTTTTTTTTGGTAAAGGGGTTAACCCCGGTAAATATATAACCAAAAAATCGTTAAGTACAGATGGAATGTGGCTGAGGTACCACATTAACCTCAAGCAAATAGCTTGATAAACTAGTGCTTATGACATGCCATAAACACAACAAACCTAGCAATAATACAAGCACCTAACTAGGTATAAAAACAAGAAAAATCTTGAATCAAGCGAACGTCCCGCATCCACCCATAAGCACGAAGGGAGCAAGGCGACCCAGGAAGTCTGCCTCCTTAAAAACCCTTTCCAAGAAAAACCCATAGGGAAAAACCTTGGCGAAGGGAAAAAGAGTACAACCCTTACCTGGCACTCCCCTCGTGAAAATAACAAGCACTTGGAATCTTCCATGAATCCAGCAGTAGACGAGACCGAGGGGTTACCTTCTTGAACTTGAAGCTAACCAACTTCAACCGAACGGTAGAGACAATAACTTGAACCACTTCATCCACCTTAGCCTTCTTATGCTTAAAAAGCCTAGAATTGCGTTCCATCCAAAGGTAGTAGGTAGTAGCAGCAAGTAATAACCGAGATAGTATGCTTACAACAGATCGCCCCTTAGAAATAGGAATAAGGAACAAAAGAACATCCTCCAACACGGGAGGAACCGCATCCATGCCAGATAGAGACCGGACCTGCAACCAAACCTGAGAAGAAAATTGACACTCAAAAAACAAGTGAGCGTGAGAATCAGGAACCGTATCACAAAGAGGGCATCTAAGGAGACTTAAATCAACATTAGGCCCAACATCCGATTCCCTAAGTCTATCTTGAGTCTTCAACTTCTTCCTAATGACGAGCCACAAATGAATAGCATGCCGGGGAATACAATGAGAAAACCACGGAATATGAAACCAATCAACTTGATCAGCCCTAGCACGAAGGGATTCCCAAGCACATGCAACCGAGAAAGGTCTAAGATTTCCCTCCAAATCACGCCACACTAAACCATCCTCGGTGGCATCAATTAAATTTGGGACCGGGAGATTAACTAAATCAGGAAAACGAGAATACCAATCAGCCGGCCATCTCCAAGAACCATTAACAATCACATCACAAACTGAATCCGACAGGGTTAAACCAGCTCGAGCAATATCCCTAGCCGTGAACATATCACGAATAGGACTAAAAGCACACCACATGTCAAACCAAGCTGAAGTAGACTTACCATTATTTATTATATGCCATATAAAAGGACGCACCTTAGGTCTAATAGCAAGTAACTTACGCCAACCCCAACTAACGTCACCCAAGCAAGGAACATCCCAAAAGCTCCTACCACGAAGTTTGTAAGAATGAATCCATTTAACCCATAAGGACTCCTTATGAGTTAAAATACTCCAAATATGCGTAGTCATAAGAGCAATATTAAAATCAGCCAACCTACGAATACCAAGACCACCTTCACGTTGGGGCTTGCAAACTGATTCCCACGCTACTTTGGCCTTACCTCTTTTCATTTCCCCTTGACACCATAAAAAGCCCCTCATGAGCTGTTCCAAATCATGCACAATACGAGTAGGAAGAATAAAAACAGAAGCCCAATAAATATGCATAGAAGACAACACAGATCTGATCAATTGAAGCCTCCCCGCAAGAGAAAGGAACTTATTGCGCCAATCATTCACCCGACTTTCCAATTTTTCCACCAGAACCTTACAATCCCTATATAGCAGCCTGGAAGATATTAAAGGAACACCTAGATACCGAACAGGGAGAGAACCTTCTGCAAATGGCATAGATTGAAGAATAATAGCTTTCAAAGCATTAGGCACATTACAAAAGAAAGCAGTACTTTTAGGAATACTTAAGACAAGACCCGAAAAATTCTTGAAATCCTCCAAAGCTTGCATAATAACATTAACCGAATCAGGGTGGCCTCTAGAAAACAAGAAAAGATCATCTGCAAAGCAAAGATTAATAATTCTCTGCTGCTCACACAAGTGATGAAACTGAAAATCCGCCGAATTAGAAACCTTTTTCTGCAAAATAAGCGTTAAAACCTCCATAACCAAAGTAAACAAGTAAGGAGATAAAGGGTCTCCTTGCCTAAGGCCACGCTTACCCTTGAACCAGCCATGAAGATCCCCATTAATACATATAGAAGAAAAACCCTAGTTTTCTCTCTCTCTCTCATGGAGAATTCAGGCCGCCTCCCCCTCTTCAATTTCCGGCCATAACACCACCATAAAACGTCCTCTCTACCCTATATCATTGTAGGGTATGCAATACGTTTGGATTGGTTGTGTTTTTATCTAAAAGGGATGGCGGCTGAACATATTTTTTTTTATATCTTTCGAATTCTCCATGGTCTGTTTAAAGCGAATACAATCTCTAAAAGCAGATCGATCTTTAACCTTTCTAATATTTTAATTCTTCCATGGTGGGTCGGTTTGATATATTAATTGGTATCTTTAACCTTTTTAATATTTTAATTCTTATCCATCAGTGGGTCGGTTGATATATTAATTGGTTTATAGGTCGATTCTTTATTATATCCGCTTTTGTTTTTTCATTGCATGTAATCTGAATTTGATATATTTGCTATCGTGGGTAGGTCCGTGCATGTTTCATTGCATGTGATCTGTATTTTATTATATATATCTGATTCTTTTACATGCAATTTCTGGTCGCGTTTCTTTAATCGTATTCAAGATCTCTTTAATATGGATAAGATGGCGGCTGGTGTTTTCTATGCGATGGTTGCTGTGCTATTTATGCGAAACCCTATTTTTAGGGTTTCTTATTCTTTATTCGATCTGGGTTTGGTCCTTTGATTGCTTATAATAAGTCGTTATGGCTTGGTTACTTCGTGCTGGTTAGTGGTTTTTGAGGCCTGTTAATCGACTACAAGTTCTATAAGATTCATGTTTTGTGTAAGTGGGTTTATGAGAGAGATGTTGCAGTATTGATTAGTTTGGGACTTTGATCCTTGGTTGTCTTCAGGAGCTTCATTCTGTTTGTTTTTGAAGACTGGCTCAATGTAAGTTAGGGTTTGTTTAATCCCTATTGGTGGTCTATGGCTTCTTCTTGTCACGTGTTCATTCTTATTCACTTTTGCGAGTGATTATAAATCATGTAAAGAATTGTGCCATAGTTTCTAAGTGTGGTCTTTTGATCCGTATTGCATATGCTATTTGCAATGGATTGAATTTGGATCACTGGGAGTTTGATGATGCTTTATGGTGTGGATTGGTGTTGTTTGTGTACTACCATGGATAAGGCTGCATCGATGTAAGTTATGGACATCTAGAACGACTTTTGAAGAATCATGTGGTTTAATGACGTTTTAATTTGTATTCTTATAGTCGTTGTAGTTTTTGTTCAGTTTTAGTTATAAGAGTGGTGTGTCACTCTTATATTGTGGTTATTGTTAGTGTCCTGTGGGACTGTTATGTTTATTCATGTAAGTGCCTATGTTACGGGCTGAGGACATGGGATTCACCCATGTCAATTGTACTTTATTGTTTTTTGGCGTAATATATTTACCAGGGTTTTAACCCTTTTACCCATTAATACATATAGAATATGAAGTAGAGGAGACACAAACCATGATCCAATCAACCATTTTGTGATGAAAACCAAAACCAATCAGAATAGACTTAAGAAAATCCCAATCAACCGTATCATAAGCTTTCTGAATATCAACTTTAAAAGCACATCTAGGCGGACCCCTCCCTCTATGATAATTACGCATAAGCTCTTGGGTGAGTAATATATTATCCGAAATACGACGCCCAGGAACAAACGCAGATTGATTAATACTAACCAAATCACAAAGGGCCTCTTTAATGCGATTAGCAATAATCTTACTAATGCATTTATATAGAACATTGCAGCAAGAAATAGGCCTATAGTCATTAATCTTAGAAGGGGTAGACACTTTAGGAATCAAAGATATAATGGTGTGATTGATTTCCTTCAAAAGCTTACCATTAGTAAAGAAGTCCCTAATAGCACCCGTAATATCACTACCAACAACATCCCAAGCTTTCTTAAAGAACGCAGCAGTGTAACCATCCGGACCGGGGGCCTTATCATCCCCCATCGAGAACAAAGCTTCCTTGATATCAGCATCCGTAACATCCCGAACCATAAAATCAGCCTTATGCTGATCAAGAACATTAATAAACAAATCATGCTCATCCAGAGGGCTACAATCCCCTTCCGTACCAAGAAACTGCTCATAATGAGAAACAAACGCCCCTGCAACCGCATTACCCTCATACAAAATATTAGCCGCATCTCGAACCAATTCAATTCGATTGCGAGCACATTTACTTTTAACAATATTATGAAAATAAGCCGTATTAGAATCACCTGCCTGGAGCCATTGAATTTTGGATTTTTGCTTAAGAAACCTCTCTTCATCAAGGGTAGCCTCCTTAAAAGCAACAAGGTAATGAGCATGATCCTCACGAAGGGCTGAATTGAAAGGATCCTTATCAATTGCCACTTGGACCTCATCTAATTCCTTGCGAATATTAACAACCCGCTCATGAAGATTACCTTGATTATGTAAAAGCTTACGAAAAGGAGATTTCAGCCCCTTCAAGCGTTTAACAACACGATACATAGCACAACCATTGACACCAATATTCCACCCCGCTTTAACCGTATCAAGAAAGCCTTCTTTATGCACAGAAAATTAGAAAACTTAAACGGTTTAGGTTTGATTTTGGTCACCTGAGGGATACGAAGGACACAAGGAGAATGATCCGATATCCGGTACGGTTGAAAGATTGCAAAGGAACCCGGGAAAATATCACCAAACTTCAAATTACCCATAACACGATCAATTTTCTTCAACGTTCCATTAGAGCCTCTTGGTTTTTGATTCCATGTAAAATGCAGCCCCGTACTATTAATATCCATAACCTCCATATTCATAACACAATCTTTAAATTCACGCATAGCAATATCAGGAGCATAACCACCACATGAGTGATCTTCCAAGTTAAGAGCAGCATTAAAATCTCCCAATAACACCCAAGGTCTACTACGCATAAAAGTAGCATGACTAACGAGGTTACTCCAAAGAGCTCTCCTATCAACATAATAGTTATCTGCATATACAAAAGAACAAAAGACGGATTTGTTTTCATTACGAATATTAACCTGTACATGCATAACTTGGTTAGTAGAAGCCATAACCATAACATCAACAATATCATCATTCCAGCCAAGAATAATTCGAGAACCCTTACTACAAATATTCCCATTCGACGTCCATTTCCAACGGCGACAAACCTTATGACAAGTATCATATACCACCGAAGCATCCACATGAGATTCCAAAATAGCACACACACTAAGATTATTCTCTCTAACAACCTGACGAACCTCTTTTTGTTTAGGGGAATGGTTCAGACCCCTTATATTCCATGAAGCGATACTAAACATCGGGAACATTTAGAACGGGAGTGCTTGCCCCCGATTTATCAAACAAATTACCCGATTCATCAAATGCATTAACAACCTCTTCCTCCTCCAGATTTATACCATCGTTAACATCTTCATCAACCGCCAAAGAATCAAAAGGATTAGATGTATTAACATTTGCAGCAGGTTTAGATGAACTAACCTTAGGAATCTGATTGGTTGTTCTTTCATTAATATTATGGGATGGATTAGTACTCACATTGGACTTTAAGTTACTACTTGATGAAGCGACGTCCACCTTTTTAAGGGGAGGACCAGAACTAGAACTAGCACCACCTTGAGGTGGTTGAGATGGATTAGTAGAAGCTTTCGGCCTGTAATACATGTTTTTACCCACAGGGAAACCATTAAAGACTGTACCTCCATCATTAACCTTAGCTTTACCTTTATTCTTGTTCTTTTTCTTACCCACTTGTTGAAAACCATCATCATCATTAGATTGCTCCACAACCGGGGCGTTCACAACTTTCATAGGACAACTCTCATCAGAATGACCAAATATCAAACATACATCACACCTTGGTGGTTTCCATTCATACTCAACCCGGATAGTTTCAGACGTGAACTCAGGACTATCCAAGAGAGGAACACCAACTGTAATTGACTCCTTAAGAGCAGCTTGAGAATCAATCTCAATTAAACACCTAGCAAAACTACTCCTTCCCCAAGAATCAATACACATCGCACTAGTGTAAGAATCAAGCATAATAGGCTTACCTAAATGCGTTGCAATAATACTAATACCATCTTCCGAAAAGACCTGCAATGGAACATCATGAAGTTTAACCCATACAGGGATACGGGTTAACTCCTCTTTCTTTAAGCTCGTGTTCATATTCCACTTTTTCAGAATGATAGGGCTATTCTTAATCATCCATGGTCCCTCTTCTAAAACAGCCTCCAAACCAACCTGGGAATCAAATTTAAAAAAGAAGAAACCATTTTCATTCATCATAACACGTTTAAGACCATACTTAGCCCAATTATTACGAACGAAGTATTCCACCACCGGAAACGCAATACGCTTACCGAGAAAATAACCATAAAGGGTGTACTCCAATTTTGTGCTAATATTTTCAACCACCTTCCGGGGAATAGATACATCAACACCATTAAACACATTATCCACCTTAATAGCACGAAAGTTAGACTTTCTTTTGGTATTAGTATCATTCGTACCAGTTGTAGCACCAACATAGGACTTAGGGGCTGAATTCACATCAACGGGATGCACATTAGGAATAGGATCAGCTTGCTTCTTATTAGGAATGGCATTAGTATTTATTGGCTGATCATCACCACGTTTCTCACTAGTATTAGTCGATGACAAGCTAGTTGTACTTGGTTTAGAAGAACTAAACCTTGCCGAATTAGTAGTAGATACACGAACACCATCCCCCATCGGCAAATGTGTAAACTCATCATTAGTAGATGGGGTGTTAAGGGGAGGAAAAATCCCTCCCCCACATTATGAGCAGCACTAGTGTTGGGATTGAAATACCCTCCAAAAACCGAATCATCATACCTTCCCTCACGACTAGCATCTGATTCCATGGTGTTAACATCAGTATTGTCCACATTCACAACACCACTAATACCCATAGTATTCATATTCGAATCCCTAGCAGCCCTATCAACAGAATCATTCACATTCGACTCCAAGTTAGGGGTTTTCAAAACCCTAAACGCTTGTCTTGGCTGCGAAGCCCCTGAAATACCACCCTCCTTCCTAAAACCAGCAAATCGAGCTTGTAAACTTTCAATATCCACGTCAGGAATAACAACTCTCTCCATAATCGATTAAAGAACAGCAAAGAAAAACGAAACCCTAAAGTAGCGATAACAAAAAAAACGATCAAAAAAAAACAAAAGATCCACGTCAATCTTTATTACGAGTGCCTCAACATAAGTCAAGACATGATTTAACTACCACCAAATCCCTAACCGACTTCCATAATTGAATCGCAGCAAAAAATAGGAATGAAAAACAACCAGCGAAACCCTAAAAACCTATAAAGCGATTAAAACAAAAACCCAAAAGAAACCGAAACCCTAACTAAATCAGGTCTGAATCCAAATAAAAACAATGTTATAAGACTGAATTAAACAAGTTAACCGTCTAAAACACAATCGTTATAAGGATTAGAACAAGATTTGAAAGATAGAGATCGATTTAGGAGGAAAGGGTTTGCTGATAGAAATCGCCCATAGTAGGCAACTTGACCGCCATGTATCCACAGGTTATAGGTTTAGTTAAAGAACAGGTT